>CAVNYN010276924.1:0-10770 GCA_963692815.1 Nyctanthes arbor-tristis
GAGGGAGACTGACAACAGAGATTGTTATTGGTGCTTTGAGGAGTAAGGAGTTGGAGATGAAAGTTGAAAAAAAGGAATGATGAGGTTCACTTTGTGAGGGTGGTAGGCATTTCGGGGGTTACAATAGTGATTCTGATGATGAGGGAGGTAATAGGAACAATAAAAATAAATAGAGCTCAAAATCGAGTGCAAAAGGTAAGAAGTGCTATGGGAGTGGGGAAGAGTGGGCATTTTAGGAAAGATCGTCCGATTGAGAGAAATAAGGGGAAAGAGAAGGTGAGGGACGAGGCGAATGTGGTGATTTGCCCGGACAATAACGCGTGTGAAGTACATTGATTTTATTTGACTCTCTTTGTGCACTTTTATGTGTATCTAGGTTACATGGTTACTTTGTTTTGTGATTTAATTTCATTTGTTCATTTTAAACTTTTGTTTAAACGGTATGTAATCATGTCACATTCATTTGTTAGACATGAGTGATGCTTTGTAGTGCATTTTTTGTGAGTAGGTTAACTGATATGAGCTAGAATTTTAGATTAGTAAGAGTGGTGCATTGGTGACATGCATGGTGTAGTGTTGGTCCTCTGTCTGATAACCATAATCAAGTGGAGCTCTTGCTAAGTTTCTGTCATCTCATTGGGTGGAGGCTTTGTGTGCCTTGTATGTGATATGAGTGATAGAGGAGTGCCCCATTAACCTTTAGTCTTTAGTTTACCTTGCAAGTGATGTGAACAATTTGTGTGCCCCATTAACCTTTAGTCTTTAGTTTACCGGTTGGCCAAGTGATGTGAACAATTTGTGAGCTTATATTATAGTGAGAAGGGGGATTGGTTCTCCGAAGAGCTATGTGTTGATCTTTGTTTTCCCTTTAGTTGTGTTTCTCATCATTTTTGTAGCCTTTATTTGCTCTTAATTGTTTCATGGCTAATACTTTGTGTGTTATAGCATTTGTTGCTTTGATTATCTACTAGTTTATATATATATAATGTGGCTCACTATATATATATATATGTGTGTGTTAGCACTTAGTGTTAGTAAGTATGACATTTTGAACCTTTAATATTGTTTGGCTTGATACCTTTTCATTTGGTGATTGACTTTGTGTTTTTCTTATAGGTTTATTAGGTATTAAGTGGAGATTTTCTAGGTTTTTGCTACCTAATAAACCCTAGTCGATGATGAATTTTGTGGAATTCGGTTTATATCTATAAACGAAAGCTGGTGAATGGATAATAGTTAATATGCCAATGTCACAATCAATGGTTAATCGGGAATCGAGAAGGACTAAGAGTTACTTATAAGTGGCTTGTTTCAAAATAATATGTTCAAGACGGTTGCTCAAAAGCCGACCCAAACACACCACTTACTCTTATGGTATCTTGGACAAGATTTAGTCTTTCCTTTGCTATTTGGCAGAAGGTTTATTTGGAGATTGTTTGATGGATGAGAATTGATTTTTGCCTTATTCATTATACCTATTATATATATGTGTGTGTGTGTGTGTGTATGTATATCAATTCCCTATCATTCAAAGGATCATCACCAAACTTTCAATTTGGCTCTCATAACTAACGAACGGTGAAGTGTGAGCCAATGACCGGTGAAGGATGTTCGATCTCTTTTGGTAAATTTTGCTCAACTTGCTCCAGATTGGTGTAAAAGTTACCTTGGTTGTGGCTTGGCAAAATCTGAGCCCTAAGATTATTCTTCCACAAGTGTTGATTGAGATTGAATAAGAAGACAATTTAATTTTCAATTCCTTTTTTGTTTTTGTTTCAATCTTTGTACACTTGGAATAGAGATTAATACATTTTTTAACTCTGTGTTTCGCAAGAATATCTCTACAGTAATTTCATTATTTTCGTTTCTCTTCCTGACAAAGACCTATTTGTATCCTACAAGAATAACATTTTCTAGAGTTCGAACTACGTGTCTAAATACTTTCCATTTTTCTAAGGAAATCTGGTCCACCTGTGTAGCTTTTTTTTCATTTTGGTCAATCATCTCTACTTTAACAATCTCTAGCAGACTGTGGTTCAGGATCCTCATTCATAATTTCAAGAGCCACATTAAAGGCGTATATATTATCTGTGATGATATTTTCCCTCTCCCATAGTTTATGAGATGACAAATATTTATTAAAATCTCTTTATTTTTGAACACTAGTAGTTCGGCAACCACATTACTTTCGTTTGATTGATCAATCATATTTGTCGTTGTTTGGTTCTTATCTTGTACATTTCTTTTCCTATGAACAAAATCTTTGGAACCAATTGGTCGACCACACTTTTGGCATACTTTAATTCATTTGCTACAACATTCGGTCCTTTAGGGCCATCAATTTTGGATGGAGCATTAACTACTAGTATATGATATTGCGTCTCATTTCTTGAATCAATAAAAGCATTTGGCAGTTGAATTGCAACCTTTTCAAATGATTGATCTTTCAACCTCATGTTCACATTGATTAGTGTGGAATCAAAATGTCGTTGATTTTTCTCATTCCAAGAAAGATTATGATGCTTTTCTAGTTGTAGTTTTGTCCCTCCCAATGTTGGGAATGTCATTTAGTCAAAATTACAATATGCAAATGATACAGTAAATAGATCAACCATCAAAGGTTTGAGATATCTTATAATTGAAAGCCAATCAAGCCCAGCATATATTCCAAGCCTTAGTTATGGAAACATTTTAGTACACTGTGGGGGTGAAATCGGTACTTGAACATTACGACTTAAAGTTCTTAAATGAGAGACATCAAAATCTCGACCAAAAGCAAGCTGCAATGGGAAATACTAATGATTAGTTGCAATTAATTGGATATGCTTAATAAACGACTCTGCTAAACCATTCTAAGTATAGACATGGGCAACTAAATATTTAACATCAATTTCAATTACCGTACAATCATTGTGTAACACTTGAGATCTAAATTCACCAGCATTACCAAAACAAATTTTCTTGATCGAATAATCAGGGAATTGAGCTCTTAATTTTATTATTTAAGCAAGTAGTCTGATAACAAAATAGTCCACATGGTAGGTGTATCGGCACACTTATTGTAACGCCCATTCTTCAAGAATATAATATTTTATTTGAACAGCTGAGTAGAATCATTTACCCCGATAAAATCGCTATAGCTCAATGTATCTCAGTCAGACCTTCATTAAACTTCCAATGCTCTACGTTGTTGGTATATAAGTCTATAGTACAAAGTAACTACGTGAGTCATGAAGACTCAGTAAACATGATAACAAGCATGACTTCCTCATGATATTTATTAAATGAATTGATACTCCCACACACAACCAACTAATCACACAGGACCCACGTCGTACTTATTAAACACTGTGTGAGCTCGTCAAAAATAATGCCTGTCAATATATACAGCGCGCACATGCCTTGTTCCCAAGGACTTACCATGCCTTGACCATCGCCAAGGACTTACCTATATCCAAAGACAAGGCCTGGCCATATCATATCCACTGTCAGGCCCCCAATACTATGGCCCGTATATATACTGAAACAGTGGGCTGTCAAGCCCCCCAAAACTACGTCCAGTGTATATACCTAGTTAGCCAGCCGCTGAGCCCCCAAAACTCACAAAGGGTACATTGTCCCAAGTGATATATCTATCCGGATGGCTATATAAGTGGTGTATTATATGGGGACCTCATGCAAATCATCCATTGCATCACCATGCACAACTCACCACATCATGACATTCACGTATGCTAATCATCCACATACTCAATGTATGCATACATGGTGTGAAACACATCACGCAAGGCATAATCATATCAATTAATACATGGTGTGAAACACGTCATGCAAGGCATAATCATATCAATCTATTAATGCACAAGTAGCGAGGCATAATAATGTCAATCTACTAATGCAAAAATAATGCACAAGAGTGAACATAAACATCGTACATAAGAAGCATATCTCAATAAATTAAGCTTTGTACTATATGTGAAGTTATCATATTTACCTCTATTAGTCACAGTGTTTGAATAACTAGCTCCTGCATCGTATAAATTACCATTTAAGAAAAAGTATAAAGAGTAATAATAAAATATAAATAATATTTTTTTACAGTCGACCACAAATTCCACAACATCTTGGTCGACCACAAATTTTACGACCGACCGAATGTTGTGAAATACAAAATTTCGGTCGTCGTGTGGTCGACCGGATTAAAATTCCGATCGACCACAAATACTACTGGTCGACAAGAGAAAGAATTTTCTAACAATGCACCATGAGAGTTTTTGAATATTCGTATAAAGATTTCTATTTTTCACCCCTATATGTAGCTTCTTTAAGGGCCTGACTGTAATTAAACCTTTATTTAATTGCACCTTCATCATAGGTAAATTTTGCAATTAGCCTTAATGGATAATCATCATCTTAAAAATAAATGATTTTTCTTTATTTTTAATATTAAAATCAAATAGAATGCTAAATTTTATTCTAAAAAATTCGGAAAAATCTTAAATGACTAAAAAATTATTTTTAACTAAAATGAAATTTTTGGGCGTTACATTTATATCTCAGTGAATCCTTTCCAAAAAAAAAAAAGTTGGATCTTTCATACTGTGAAGTCTAATGACTAACTTGCCTCGTGTACATACAGCACATAGGAAATCATTTGCTAAAAGAATCTTCTGGTTCTTAGTTTGTGCCCATATGAGTCAACAATTATCCGGCCCATTATAGTTGCTCCTGGATGCCCAAATCTATTATGATAGAGAATAAAGCTCTTTGAGTCAACGAATTTCAAGTTGTGACATGGTTTGCCTTAATTGCTTTTATGAATGTATAATACATTCTAAATGGCAATGCTAAGAATTTTTCCTTCACTTGCTTTTGGCTAAATACAAAGGAAATTATGCAAAGATACTTATTATTATCTTTTTGCATCGTCTCAATGTGGTACCTATAAGCCAAATACCTTTAAAGCTCAGCAAATTTCTTCTAGACTTTCTAGAGTAAAGTGAATCATCGATATCTAACTTAGTATCATTCAAGTAATTAATATAAGCTCTTCTGGAGCTTTCGATGATGTTGGATGCACCTAATATAGTATTAACATTATCCTCAACTTATGTTAATTCCAAAAAGTAATTTTTATCCTGAAAATTTATGCGTGGTTGCACTATCAACTAGGCAGATATCATAATAATCTATTATAAATCTACAAAAATATTGAAGAAAATTTTAAATACTGAAAATAATACCCCCTCCTTCCCAAAAAGATAATACACTTACCATATTAAGCATGTATTTAATGTTTCATTTTCATATGTACCCCTAATTAGTTGTTATTCAACTACATATGTATTGAAAGTATTTCAAACAATTAATGAGACACAAGGGTATATGAGGAAAAATAAGGTAAAATTAAATGTTCTAACCACATTATCTATTAATCCTTAGAGGGAGTATAATTATTGAAAATAATGTGATCAATCTAACATAATACTTAAAAATGTAGATATGAAAAATCAAAATCTCAGGAAAAATATGTTCTTAATCAAAACTACTGAAATAAGTAACAACCATAATGTTTATGAAAATAAACTAATCCATGTGGTCTAGCACAACACTATCAACCTAGTGATTAATATTTGTTTTCAGGTCGGCAAAGAAGTTGGTGACATCCAAGTAAGTTACATCAACTGGACCGTCATAACCAATGAAATTGGCCTCTATTTTTTCTTTTCCCTTTATTGACTTAGTAGAGATCCACAAGGTGTCACCACTGCAAAAAAATCTGGTATGTGAAATAGTGTAGAAGATTCTACATCTATGACATAGTTCTTCATGCTCCTTTTTGCATGAACTATTATCGTTGGGTGCTTTATGCCTTTTATTGCTAAGTTTTGTCCATGAGCTTTTTCAAGTCCACGCCCATGGCCATGTTTATGTCCGCAATAGCGTCTATGTCCACTTCTATTATAAGATATTGTATTTGTTTCAGGAAATTCAGTGGAACCAGCTGGGTGTAACTCATGATTTTTCATGATCAACTCATTATTTTCCTCATCCACTAGCAAGTAGGATATACTTTTTGAAACCGCGTTCTCAATATTGTTGCTATAAGAGCACATTCGAGGTAGGAACAACTCAAAATTGTACCCACTCATGGTTTTAAAATCCTGCAATGCATCTATTCATAGCCGGCTCAAAGGAGAACTATTGTCTTCTGATGGTCAAACCTTTCTTTCAAATTTTTTCTTAGTTCCTGTGGATCCATGACGGTGAGGTACTTAACTTTCAAGTCATCATGGAGATTATCACAAAGGAAAATTAGTGCTTTTGCACAATCCTGCAGGGATTCCATATTTCCTTCTTTTATTGTCTGCCTCAGACCCTTTGAGATCACATGAATATCGACATCAAGGGCCCATGACAAATAGTTCTTGTCGGATATGTCAAGTGCAACAAACAAGTTTGGTGATATTGGCCATTTGTGCAACTCTATAATGAGCTTTTGAATAATTATGTAAAGCCACAAAAATCAATGTAAACTTAATATGAATATTATGTTCTCCTTCAGGGATGGGCATTATTTCACATATCACTCTTATATTTGATCAATACAATATATCAAGAGTTGCACAGCTTCAGAAGCACATTAAAAGTTTAGAATTAATTTAGATTATTGCTACTTCATGAGTAATAGACAATATTCTTCAAGAATATTACAATTAGTTGAGCTACTTCAGGAACAACAACGATTAAGGCTTTGCTCTGTTGGGATTTTTCAACAAAAATAGTTTATCATTTAAATTAAAGTTGACATTGACCCACTTATCCCCTTTGATTCCACCACAAAGATTTATCATGTGCCATATTTACCCTCAATTGGGAGAGAAAAAACAGTAGACCCGCCAAATATATCATACATGTGTGTGCCCGAGGAGAAAATGGTAAATTGCTGCCATGAAACATTGCTCCTAGTGCATTAATTGTATGATGGGACCCGTATTCATATCTAGAATATGAATCATGGTGAAACAACAGAACAAAATCTGTATCCAAAAAAACTAGCCTCGCCTAACAAGGTATTAATATTAATAAATTCAAGATTATTAAGAATTAGAGACTCGTGTTTTTAAGAAAAAACAATAGATCTAAAACGAATCAAGTGAGATGACAATTAAATAGCAAATAATAAGTTTAGGCAATTATCAAATAATAACATAAACAAATAATGCATGCAACCAATATGTGGATGTATAAATGGTGCCTCCCCGAAATATATAGTTTGTAACAAAATGGTACATGCGTTACAAATCAAAACTTTAACATGAATAATATATACTCCCTCCATCCCACAAAGATAGGATGGTAGGTATTTTTCACACGAGTTAAGAATCGGTAGCTAATGTGGTTGGAACATCTAGTTTTATGTGTATTTTTCCAGTTTAGCCCTTATACATAATTAATGAGATCGGAATTAATACTGTTTATACCTAAATATAAGGTCATGGTCAATGGCCTCCAGGCCAAGGGACTGGCCCACCAGGCCACAGGTTAGCAAACCCAATAGCGTGGGCCCACGATCAATCACCTCATGAGCCTTACGAGCTCAAGACCTGCAAGTCTCATCCCACGACTTCAGACAACTAGCTCGCCACATCAGCTCATGAACTCAGCTCACAACCTACCAGAAATTCACAAGCGCTCAAGCAAGTCAGCTCTTGAGGTCACAGGTCTTGGGAACTCAAGGTTCGTGCATGATTCCATGTACTTGCTAGCTGTGATACAACTTGAAAGTCAAGTTGTAAACCTTATCACTCAAGGCTAATGGGACAGCTGCATTTATTATAAAGTTGGTATTCGCCTTTCCCATGCAAACATTTAGTCGTAATTAGTCAAAAAGCCTGACACCCACTCTAGGTAGGTGTACTTGCAAGGCTTCTCATTAGCGGGGCATTTAAAGCTTGTAATCATTACTTGCCATTTCTTATACTATAAGTAGAAGGAGATCCACTCGAATTATGGATCCTCCTCATTTGAAACAATCTTTGTCTTCTATATATTTATTTCTCTCATTATTCCTCTCATAAACTCACCAACCTCACCATAAATTTTACAATTATTGCTCAAACCGATTCAAATACAAGTTTTCCGGGTAAACAAATTCGTTTGTTGGGTTAAAGCTATCGTTTGACATAAAAAAATTGGCGCTGTCTGTGGGAAAATCTTACAAAATTTAGCATGAAAGTACTGATGACCTAAAGATGAGTCAAAAACAGGCTCAAAGTGAAAGAACGAGGAGTTACAATGTGGAAATCCCTCCAAGGTTTAGGAGACAAAGGAGAACATCGAGCGCAGGACCTTCGCGACCTGCTCCTAATTCTAAAAACAAAGCCTTGAGAAGGAAAGTAGAAGCTTTGGCCCAAAAAGTTAGGCAGCTGTAGGAACAATAGAACCAATCATCTCCTTCACACTATATAAGCGAGTCCTCGAAAGAAAATTATTCTTGGCGAGCTGAAAATGTGGAAAGAACACCCCTTGGGGATAATCTCCCAAGGGAACCTATCCCCTAGTCTCCAACGACCAAGAGATAGACGACAAGAGTGGAGAAGTCCTTATTACCTCGCAGAATATAGCCAAGCATCAAGCCTTCCCATGGAGGTTTATCAGAGCCAGCAGCCTACTCCTCAATAAATCCACGAGCTGGATAACCTAAGGAAAAGTCTCAACGACTCAGAATAGAAATAAACAAAAGGAAAGTTGCTGATGACTTCTGGGAGAGGCTTTTACCTTTTGCGCCCTCAGTTAGAGGCTGTCGTGCCACAAAAAATGAAGCTCTCTCAGATTAGGACTTACAACGGAGAAACTGACCCTATAGCTCACTTCCACTACTATGTGTCTTGGATGGAACTGTAAAATACTATAGGCCCCGTAATGTGCAAGGCATTTGCACTCACCTTGGGTGGAAATGCTCAGACCTAGTATGGGAACCTAGTTCCTAATTCCAAACATAGCTAGGAGCAACTATCATCTGAATTCACTACACGGCTCATTGGATCAAAGGCCGGGACTACTCTTGAGGAAATGCAATGGACGGTCAAACAAGGAAAGTCTAAAACCTTTAAGAGCTATCTTGACCACTTTTAATAGACAGGTCATCACCGTGGAAAAGGTGGATGACGAATCACTCCTAATCACTGTCAAATCAAGACTATTCAAGTATACGTGTTTCTAGTGGGTAGTGCATAAGGACCCACCTAGAACTTACAAAGAGCTTTTGAGGATAGCTGAAAAGTACATTAGCACTGAGAAAGCCATAGAAAGAGGTCTAAAAGCTGATCCAGCCCTGAAAGGCGAAAAAAGGACTAGAAAGGCAGGAAGGACCAGCACAGATGGGAAGGATCATCCATTGCTTCAAAGCCTTTCACCTGGCACAACACTTCTATTAGCAAATCTATAATCTATTGAGAAACGATCCAATATTGCTAAAGGCTAAGCTAATTAAAAGGCCTTCAAAAAATGTGGATCAAACCAAGTATTGCAAATATCACAGAGCACCAGGTCATGATATAGATAAATACAGGCAACTCAGACAGGAGATCAAAAGATTAATTGAAAGAGGATACCTCGGTGAATATGTGGCTAATCACCAAGGGTAGGACGAACAAGCATCCCCAAGTAGAACTCAACGCTCGAGCTCCTCAGAACTAACCTCCAACTGAAATCCTTATCTTAGTTAGTGAAAATTAGGGAATGGAGGGTTCTAAGCGATAGTGGCGAGGTCTCAAGAGAGGAACCCAGACGTGTGCTCTTCCGATCTCATCGATCATACTCCCACAACTCAAACAGGCTCTTTTACCTTCTATGATGAAGACATCTATGATACTTTTCACCGCCACACTGATACTCTTGTCATAACCATGCCAATTTTTGGAATCAAAGCCTATAAGACTTTGGTGGATAATGGCAGCTCCGTCAACATCCTATATTGGAAAACGTTCAAGCAAATGAACATAGATCCCCAAGAATTTGAGGCCATATAGAACTAGGCTTCTCGGCTTCATTGGAGATTTCATAGAGCCAAAAGGCTAGATCACACTACTTGTGGAGCTAGGGGAAAATCCCTGTCAAAGGAGGATTATGGCCTACTTCATCGTGATTGATGTCCTTTCAAATCATAACACTGTCCTGGGAGACCTATTCTCTATGATCTCAAACCTGTGAACTCAGTGTCCATTATTTAATGAAGTTCCCAACTGAGCATAGGACAACTACGATATGCGGAGCTCAATATCAAGACAGATTGACATCAAAGCTAAAGGACCTTGAGTGGTTCAAGATTCTGAGGATCTTAAGGGCTGAGAACAGCCATGCAGATGCACTGGAAAAGCTCACCATGAGTAAGAGAGCTGGTGAGCTCAACAACATCCCTATTGGAGAGATCTCGAATTTAGCAATTGATAAAACCAGAGTAATTTCCATGGAAATTGATCACACAAACAACTGGATTGACCCAATCATCCAGTTCTTAAAGGAGAGAGTAGCCCCTAGGAGTAGAGGCCATGAAACTAAGACACCAGGCTGCAAGGTTCACTCTGGTTGATGGGAAGCTATATAAGAGGAGCTTTGCATGACCTCTCCTAAGGTGTCTTACTCTAGGAGAAGCGAAAATTGTCCTACAAGAAGTCCACTCTGGAGTTTGTGGCAATCACTCAGGTGGTTTATCTCTCGTTCATAAGGTCCTGAGATGGGGGTACTTTTGGCCCCACCCATTTGAAG
>CAVNYN010276925.1:0-16084 GCA_963692815.1 Nyctanthes arbor-tristis
ATCTTTCCTAAAATGCCCACTCTTCCCCACTCTCATAGCACTTCTTACCTTTTGCACTCGATTTTGAGCTCTATTTATTTTTATTGTTCCTATTACCTCCCTCATCATCAGAATCACTATCGTAACCCCCAAAATGCCTACCACCCTCACAAAGTGAACCTCATCATTCCTTTTTTTCAACTTTCATCTCCAACTCCTTACTCCTCAAAGCACCAATAACAATCTCTGTTGTCAGTCTCCCTCTCATACTTAATCATATTTTCACCTCTTTATAAGATTCCAGGATAGCATTCAACAAGATAATTGCTTTATATTCATCACACATATTTTCATTGGAATCACTGCAGTTAGCAATATCTCACACAAGTTTATTGAAAACATCAAGATTGTCATCCAAGTCCTTCAGAGGATCAATTTCGAAGCTAAAAAAACTTTCAAGCAAGAAAAGTTTATTTGATGTGTTTTTTTCAAATAAAGTTTTTGTAAATTATCTTAGTGGGGTTTAGTAGAATCGTATTTTCCAACTTTTCTTAAAAAAGAATCCGAAAGGTGTAAAATAATGGAAGAATATGTTAATTGATCAAACTCCTTTTTTATGACTTTCAGAAATCGTTGGAGCAGAGGAACTATCTGTAGCTTTATAAACATTTTTTTGACTTAGAATGTCTTTCATTTTTTGTTTCCAAATTGAAAAATCATCTTTGCCATCAAAAGGAGCAAGAACATAATGTGTTGACATTATGAAAATGCAAATAACAAGACTACAAAGAAAAATGAATGCACAAATCACAAAGAGAATAGCAAGCAAATTCCTAAGGTCCGGGTATAACGAATGGCACTTCATATAATTACAACAAAAAACCAAAAAACTTTATACAAATCAAATGTACCCACTTAATTACACCAAGTAATCAAATAGTAAATATTCCTAGGTTTAACACAAGCAATGATTACCAAGTAATGGCAATCTCCAATCCTATATAGCACCCTTTGGAAATTTCTAGTGCCAATAAGTAAATGACTATTAAATCAAATAGAGAAAGTGATACAATACCGAGCAGATCACTGCTTAGAGGTCCGTAAAAGAGGCAAGTCAGCCACTAAGGTTGCCAGAAAGATGGTTGGAAGTCATCCAAATCGAGAGTTGCTGCTTTGGGTTTTGTAGTTTTTTGGTGCAAACCAACACTGTTTTGGTTAATTTTCAGTCCCAAACTTCATCCCAAACTCTTCCCAATGCTCTGATACCAATTTGTAGAGATATTCTTACAAAACACAAAGTTAAACAATGTATTAATCTCTATTCCAAGTGTACAAAGATTGAAATAAAAACAAGAAAGAAATTGAAAATAAAATTGTCTTCTTCTTCAATCTCAATCAACACTTGTGGAACATTTATCTCACGGCTCAGATTTTACCAAGCCACAACCTAGGAAACTCCTATACCGGTCAGGACCAAGTCGAGTAAAATTAACCCAAAAAGATCAAACATCCTTCACCAGTCATTGGTTTACCAAGAAACCAAAAAGAATGCTTTTATGGTAGCCACGTTAGCTATAAGAGGCATATTGAAAGTTTGGTGTTAATCCTTTAGAATTGATACATATAATAGGTATAATGAATAAGGCAAAATCAATTTTCATCCATCTACCAATCACCAAATAAACCTTCTGCCAAATACCAAAGGAAAGACTAAATCTTGTCCAAGATACCATAAGAGTGAGTGGTGTGTTTGGGCCTTTTTGAGCAACCGTGCTGAACACATTACTTTTAAACAAGCCACTTATAAACAACTCTTGGTCTTTCTTGATTCACGGTTAACCATTGATTGTGACATTAGCATATTAATTATTATCCATTCATCGCCCCGGGTTTATTAGGTAGTAAAAACTTGACAATTACGATATACAAATCAAGAGTCATGGCACAAGGCTTCTCTCAAAGACTGGGAATTGATTACAAGGAACAATATTCTTCTGTAAGAGACACAATTACTTTTAGCTTTTTAATATGCCTAACTACGTTACAAAGGCTTGGCTTTCTAATCAAAAGAGATTTTGATGCAAATTAAGTCTACAGTTACAAGTCATTTAATATGGGAATTGATGCAAATTAATTCTACCGTTATAAGTCATTTAATTATACAATTTATAGTGAGTTAATTCTTAGAATAAGTTTCATTTTCATTCATTGTATTACTAGTATAAATGGAGTCCAAAAACAAGTCTGAATATTAACATTATCAAATCTTTTTGCAAGTATTCTCTTAACGTGTTTCTAGATTTTTGTTAAAAATCTTGGCTCCAATAATGTTTGGAGTATTCTTATCTCCTGGTTCCTTCCCTTAAGAATTAGATTGCTTTAAGTGGTATCAAAGCTTGTAAAGACTTGTTACTACCACTGAGTAATAGTTGGACAAGGTGAACAAGAAGCTATGGAAGTAGTTTCTCGGGTGGAATTTCAAAATCTGTAGTGAGAGTTAGCCTAATTATGCACTAGATTGGAGTAGACTAGTCTATTAGGTGTAACCTATCCTCCGAATATGGAGCAAAGGGGAGAATCTGCACATAATCAGCAAAGGAATATGGGAAATCAGAACCAAATGTACAAAATCAGTAGCTAGATGAATCATTTGATGAAGAAAAAATGGATTTCCTGCAGGAAAGCAGACAAGAATGAGCTGTAGAAATTATCAGGATTCAAGAATAAAGTTAGATATCCTTGAATTTACCGAGACAAACAATCGGAAGAAATTTTAGATTGGCTGAATGAAATGGAAAGGATGTTTGAGTTACTTGACTATCCAGAAAATAAAAGGGTGAAGTTGGTGGCTATAAGACTGAAGGGGTGTGCTTCTTCTTGGTGGCAACAAGTTCAAATGACAAGAATGCAGTAGGAAAAGACCAAATTCGAAGCTGAAAAAAGATGCAAAGGATGATTCGAAGCCAATTCCTTCCATTAAACCTATGAAAGAATTCTTTTCCAGCAATACCAATATCTTCAGCAGGGAGCACGCACTGTTCAAGGCTATACAAATGAATTTTACAAGATGAAAACACGAGTACTGCTTGTTGAAACTGAAGTTCATATGATACATTGGTATTTGATGGGTTTGCCAACTATCAGAAATTTGGTAGAGCTGTAGCCTTGTTGGACATTGACTAATACTGTCCAATTGACCATGAAGGTTGAGAGCAAACAAAAACAGCCAGGCATTTATTATTCTCAAATTCGGAAAGTGCAAGGGCAATTTAATACGGATGCAACTCAAGGCAGTAGTGGAATAAAGTCCACAATAGCTTCAAATCAGGTGTAGAATTTTACTACAACCACTAGTTCAAAGGGCAAGGAAGAGGCCGAGGATAAAGATCTAGAGGTAATGTTTTGGGAAGAAGTAATCAGCCATCTTAATTTGTTAGTGGAAGAACAATATGCTGCAAATATGAAAAGGAGGGACATAGATCTTTAGAATGCTGGAAAATGAATAACAATTTATTGGCTAAGGAAGACGTCGATGATCCTAGCCTTAATGAGAAAGATCCTATAGATGAAGAAGGGGGAACAAAATCTGCTGGAATTTGCTGGGGACAAAGTCTCATATGAGGACCGAGGTCTCCCTAATCTTGTTGTTCGACATTCCATGCTATCTCCAAAATTGTCCAAATGTGATTGGAGGCGTAACAACATTTTCAAAACAAAATGTACCAGCAATGGATGACTTTGTAATGTCATCATTGATGGAGGAAGTTATTAAAATTTGGTGCCGCAAGAGATGGTGACAAAGCTGAATCTTGAAGTACAATCTCATCCAAAGCGTTATTGCATAGCATGGTTCAAGAAATGAGGTGAAATAAAGGTCATTCATCAGTGCCTTGTTCCTTTCTCTATTGGGAAATCTTATTTAGACAGAGTTCTATATGATGTGGTGGAGATGGTTGCATGAATTTACTACTTGGTAGACCGTGACAATTTGACAAGAATATTTATGCATTCTACAAAGATTGAGTTAAAGTTATACTTTTCAATGAAAGAAGAAGAACCTCTAAAGCTACAGATGAACATTCATATTTGGGCATGCAGGAATTCGTGGCTGAATTGGAAGAGTAAGGAGTTGCTTATGTTCTATTAATGAAACAAGAGCAGGGAGACCAGCAAGCAATACCTTCTGAGATGTACATACTTCTTGAGGAGTTTGCAACTATTTTCCCATTAGAATTGCCCTCAGATTTGCCTTATAATAGAACTATTCAGCATCCTATTGATATAGTATCGGGAGCAAGTCTTCCAAATTTACCACATTATCGAATGAGCCCAAAAGAACATGAGGAACTCAAGATATAGGTTTAAGAATTGCTGAAAATAGGGTTTATTAGGGAATCAATGAGCCCATGTGCAGTTCCTGCCCTCTTAACTCCAAATAAGGATGGTACATGGAGAATGTGTGTTGATAGCCGAGCTATTAACAAGATTACCATCAAGTACAGATCCCAAGGCTTGATGACATGTTGGATATGTTGCATGGAGCTAGAGTGTTTTTCAAAATTGATCTCAAAAGTGGCTAACACCAAATCTGGATTCGGGAAGGTGATGAATGGAAGACAGCATTCAAGACTAGAGAAGGATTATGTTAATGGAGGATAATTCCTTTTTGGTTTATCAAAATCTCCTAGAATATTTATGCATTTGATGAATCAAGTTCTATAGCCATTCAGTAGAAAGTTTGTTGTACTTTATTTCGATGACATCTTGGTCTATATTCATGATAATGATGATAATTTGCTGCACTTGAGGGAAGTTTTTGTTGTTTTGCAAGAAGAAAAGTTTTATACTGACTTAAAGAAATGCCAATTCATGGCGAATTCTTTGTTGTTTTTGGGCATATAGCATCAGTTCCAACGGGATTCAGATGGATGATAGTAAGGTTGAAGCCATAAAAACTGGCCAACACCTTCTACAATTGCTGAAGTTTGAAGTTTCCATGGCTTAGCCTCATTTTATAGTAGTTTCATCAAGAATTTCAGTAGCATAATGGCTCTAGTTGGTGATTGTTTGAAAACGGGCAGATTTGAGTAGTCTATTGAAACTAAAAAAAAAAAAAAGTTTCCAATAGATTAGAGAAAAGCTTATTTCAGCACCTATCTTATCATTACTTGATTTTAAAAAGATGTTTGAACTAGAGTGTAATGCATCTGAAATCACAATTAGTATAGTACTTAGTCAAGAAGAGAGGGCAATATCATTTTATAGTAAGAAAATGCATGACACCGATGAAGGTACAACACTTATGATCAAGAGTTTTATGCTATTATTCAAGCCCTCAAACATTCGCAGCATCATCTAGCGCAAAAGGAGTTCTTTTTATATTTAGACAATGAGGTATTGAAGCATATCAACAGCGAAAAGAGACTGAACAAAGGCATGCACATTGGGTTGAATTCTTGTAGCAGTTTACCTTTGTAATTCAGCATAAATCTGGAGCTAGCAACAAGGTAGTAGATGCACTTAGCCGGAGGACCATGTTATTAACACAAATGAGCTTTACCATTGAAGGGTTTGATTCTTTCTTAGGGATTTATAGTACTGATCTTTTTTTTTTGGCCCAGTTTGGAGAGATTGTAGCGGTGGGCAACATGGCAATTATTTACTACACAACGGTTTCTTATTCAAAGGTAACTAACTTTTTGTAACATATTGCACTTTGAAGGAAAGGATCATTCAAGACATGCATAGTGGAGGCTTAGGTGAACATTTTGGTCAAGATAAGACATTCCATGATTGAATAGAAGATTTTTTGGCCAAAGTTGAGAAGAAATGTTCATAAATTTGTGAAGAGATGTTTATAAATTTGTGAAAAGATGTCATGTGTGCAAAGAATCAAAAGAAAAAGCATGAAATACAGGCTTATACATACCGTTACTAGTACCAACAGCCCATTGGGAAGACATAAGCATTTTGTGATGGGATTTCCTAGAAGTCAACGTGGTATGGATTCTAACTTTATGGTTGTAGATCGATTTTTAAAGATAGCTCATTTTATTAGTTGCGAGAAGACTAGTGATGCATCAAATATAACTTCTCTTTACTTTTGAGAAGTTGTGCATTTACATACAATGACTTCAAAAATTGGACTACTGGAATGAGCCTTTTTGAGATTGTTTATGGTAAGTAGCTAGTTCATTTCTATGACTTAATTCCCTTTCCATAAATAGGAAAAAGTCATCTAAAAGGAAAGAAATGGCTCAGAAGATGCAGTAACTACATGAGGACATCAGATTGAAGATTGAGAAATCCAATACTAAGTACAAAGAACATACAGATTTAAGGAGATGAGCTAAATTTTTCAAAAAAGGAGATATGGAGATGGTATTTGTGGCTACCAGGTCACCGGGTCAACAGTCAAATAATCTCAAAAGCATGTCTCTCCACGCTTGATATTGTACAATGACCTAAACGGCCCAATGACCTAAAGACCTAAAAGCTTGAAATCTCCCAGTGACCTTAACAAGTTTGCTATCAATAGTGTCCCATGCATATCACCATTTCAGGTCCCTGAAAGGCTTCTTCTGCCAGGTCGTAAAACCGCAGAAGCGATGGTTAGGCAGCGATAACCAACCTATGTGTGGAGCCTTATCTGTTATCACTAATAGGACCCCCAGTATTAAATGCAGTTACCAGCTCCATACAGGGTCCAGATAACCATCAGTTAAAAGGTGAAGGCGAAGTCTCAGTTGATGTGACCCACGTAACATCCTTACGGGCCCAACATTAAATGCATGTAATTATTACCATAAGAAATTATGTGCCATAAATAAGCCCTGAATGAAACTGAGAAGAGGGTTCGATACCTAAATCTCATTCTTCTTATCTTTGGTACATTTACTATCTTCCATTTATTACAAACATTCTCTGAGTTTTCACATTTATTGCTCATATCGATTCAAATACGAATTTCCCAAGTGACCAAATCTTTGTTGTTGATTCGAAGGCTAAATTTGACGTCAACAAATTGGCGCCGTCTGTGAGAAACCAATGTCCGGTGAAAACTAACTCCCGGTGAAAGAAAATGAGTGGAAGACATCCCATAAGCTAAAGAACAAGAAGCAGCAATGTCGGACTGCCTTCTAGATTTCAAAAGAGCTGAGGCGCAGTTGGTGCTAGTCCCTCATGGCCGGCACTAGAAACAGAAACAGAGACTCTCTGGCAACAGATATAGGCCCTAATCGAAGAAGTCTGGCAGTTACAACAAAGAAACTGATCAACTTCCTAACAAAACATGACGGAATCCTTACATAGCAACTCCTCTTAATGTGCCAAAAAAGCTAAGAGTTTCTCAACAAGGATGAATCCTCTAAGGAAACACGTTTGGGGATGGCTGAGCTTTACTCTGACGTAAAACTCCAGTCAGCCAGCCTCTAACGCGAGGGCTACACTGGCTCCTTCTAGAAATGCGATTAAAAGTAGTGTTTTAAAGAGATTAGGGGCCCGTCCTCAGTGAGGTCCCAGAAGGCCGAGGTCGCTAGAGCCCCCGTGACCAATCGAGTGTAGGCAAAGGAAAAAAAGTCCAACGCTTACTCACAATGACAGCTACGCATTGAGCTCGCCTCTGAAAACTCCTTAAGCCCAACAGCCAGTCTCCTAGTAGATCCACGAGCTAGATGAGCTAAGGAACAACTATGCGACCTCGAACAAAAACAGTCCAAAGAAAAGGAAGCTTCCTGTCAAAGGAGGAATCAGAAATCGTCCTCCACTCCCAAGCCGATCACCGTCCTCAATGTTTTTGTAGAATATATTTTCGATCTCCTGAGGGGTGACCCATTTTTGCTCGAGGCAAAGCCTACAAAGAGGCAGATGAAGAATACAGACTAGTCAAAGTGTTGTAAATATCACAGGGCTGTGAGACACGGCACAAACGACTGTAGGCACCTAAGGCGAGAGATCGAACGGCTGATTGGACAGGGATACTTGGGCGACTACATAGAAAATCACCAAGGGCTAGACAAACAAGCTCATCCTCTAGCGGACCTCAAAGCTCAGGCTCCATAAAACCAAACTCCCACTGAGGTTCGTATGCTCAGCAGCGGAAATCTCGGTCCGAAGGGTTCCAGGAGAGAGAAGAAAGGTCTCGTGCGTGAAGCTCAGATTTGCTATCACTCGCCCAATAAACATGTCCCTTCCTCTCTAGCGAGCTCTTTCTCCCCTTGCTATGAAGGTGCTAGCAGCCAGCTAAACCCCCATATAAGCACCTTGATTACTACCATACTAGTATCGAGAGTGGAGATTCATAAGACCCTGGTGGATAATGACAGCACTGTAAACATTATCTACTGGAAGGCTTTCCAATAGATGAAGGTAGATCCGAGGGATATAAGGCCTTATGAAACCAGGCTTCAAGGCTTCACCAAAGATTATGTGGAGGCTAAGGGTCAGGTCATACTTCTTATTGAGCTAGGAGATAATCCTCGTAAAAGAAAAATTTCAGCAGACTTCATCATCGTGGATGTGCCCTCAAGATACAACGCCATGACTTCGATATTCCATCACGCCATGGAATTCCCCACCAGCTGTGGAGTCACCACCATATAAGGAGGCCAGCATGCCTCGCTAAAACCTGACTCAGACCATATCGTGAACGTAGCACTTCTGTTAGAGATTCATACCCTTTATCCTCTGGCAGGCGATGCAAAGGCACAAACTTGCCCAGGCTGCGAGCTCAAGACTATAAAGCTAAGCAACACTCGATCAGAGATAGAACTCAGAATCGGGGCAGGATTGAAAGAGCCAGCGAGGACCCAACTCATTCAATTCCTGAAACAAAATCTAGACTTCTTCACGTGGGTCCACGAGGACAATGAGGGGATCGATCCTAAGCACACCTGCTATAAGCTCAACATCATCCCGTTGGCAGCCCTGTAAAGTAAAAGAAACGACCTCTTATGAGGCCTTAGCTAAGAAGCTAGACAAGTTACTGGGAAAAAAATTTATAAAGGAAGCGTTATACCCCCAATGGGTAGCTAATCCAATTCTGGTCAAGAAGATTAATGAGAGCTGGAGGATTGACATTCATTTCATGGACTTGAACAAAGCATGTCCTAAAGATAGCTTTACCCTACCCAGGATCGATTAAATGGTTGATGCTATTGCTGGCCACGAGCTGCTAAGCTTTATGGACACTTACTCCAGATACCATCAAATCCCTTTGCATCCGAGTGACAGGAACATACCTCATTTATAACTGACAGGGGACTCTACTGCTATAAGATGATGTCATTTGGACTAAAAGACACTGGGGCAACTTACCAACAATTGGTGAATTCCATGTTGAAAGATCAGCTCAGGAATACCATGGAAGTTTATATCGACGACGTGTTTGTCAAGAGCCTCCAAGCTGAGCAATACATCGAGGACCTCTCTTGAATGTTCCAGGACCTCAAGAACTACAAGATGAAGCTGAATCCAAAGAAAGGCTCTTTTAGAGTAGCCTCTAGAAAGTTCCTAGGGTACATAGTCAATCAGAGATGAATCAAAGCGAAGCAAGAGAACGTCAAGGTAATCCTTGATATGAAGCCCCCAAGATCAGTAAAAGAAGCTCAGCACTTAACAGGACAGATCGCCGTGTTAAATCGCTTCATGTCATGATCAACAGACAAGTGCAAACTCTTCTTCAGGCCATCAAAAAGTTAAGAGAATTCGTATGGACGAAAGAGTGTCAGGTCGCTTTCACTAGACTGAAAGAGCACATTTCCTCTCCTCCTCAATTTTCTAAACCATTGCCTGGAGAGACATTGTCCCTATATTTGGCCGTTTCAGAATATTCAACTAGCGCGGTCTTGGTCAGAACGGAAGGACCGTCTCAGCTCTCAGCTTACTATGTAAGCCATGTTTTACACGATGCAGAGCTCAGATATCTCCTTATTGAGAAGCTAACCTATGCTCTCATAATCGCTTCAAAGAAGCTCTAACCTTATTTCCTCGAGCACACAATTAATGTCCTAACCAGCACTCCTCTAAGACAGGTCCTCCAAAAGCCCAACCTATTAGGTTGCCTGGTCAAGTGGTCTGGAGAGCGTAGCTAGTACGACATTAACTACAAGCCAAGGACGGCCATCAAAGGCCAAGCCCTAGCTGATTTAATAGCCGAACTCACACCTGTTGAATCCAACCTCGATAATGTAGAGCCCTTAACTCAGGAGTTGTACATTGATGGATCTTCCACGAGCCATACCTCTGGAGCAGGAATGTTCTTGTCAGCTCCGCAGAGAAGTACCATTGCCAAGCTATCATGTTTGGCTTCAACGTGACCAACAACGAGGCAGAATATGAAGCAGTTTTGGTGGGGGTCAGCATGGCAAAATCGATGGGTATCAAAAGGTTAATCATCAAGAGTGACTTCTAGCTTATTATAAACCAAACAAGCGGGGTTATGAGGTACGAGGTGAGAAGTTCTCCCTTTACCAGAACAAGCTGCTGGAAAAACTGAAGGATCTGGATCACTTCAAAATCACGCGAATCTGACAGGCTGAAAATAGTCATGCCGATGCCTTGGCTAAGCTTGCGACTAGAAAAGGGACAGGGAAGCTCAGTAGCATCCCGATAGGTGAGCTAGCGACCTCGTCCATCGACAAAACAGGGGTGGCGATAGTAGAGGTAAACGAGCTAAGTAGTTGGATGGAACCTATTATCCAGTTCTTAAAGGAGGGAGTGGTCCCCAAGCGTGGAGGCCAGGAAGCTCAGGCACCGGGCTGCCAAGTCCTCATTAGTTGATGGGAAGCTATACAAAAGAAGCTTCACTAGACCACTGTTAAGATGCCTTACCCCTGTTGAAACACGAGCTGTCTTGGAGGAAGTACATTCTGGAGTAGGCAGACAAGTCCTCAATCACAAAATCCTAAGGCAAGGATATTTCTGGCCTAGAGCCAGAAAGGACGCTATCGACTTCGCCAAAGCTTGTGATAAATGTCAAAGGTTCACTCCCCTCATCAGAAGCCTGTCAAAAGAGCTTACCTCAGTCATAGGACCATGGCCCTTCACTAAGTGGGGGTAGATCTTATTGGCCCACTCCCAAAGGGTGAATGAGGGACTTAGTTTGCTATTGTTGCAATTGACTACTTCAAAAAAAGGGTCAAAACTGAAGCTCTGGCTACCATCACAGAACATAAAACAAGTTTCATCTGGAAATCAATTGTATGGAGATTTGGGGTTCCTAGCTCCATAGTCACAGACAATGACAAGTAGTTTGACAATACAAAGCTCAGATCATTTTGTGAAGAGTTGGGCATAAGAAACTTCTACTCCACCCCCATCATCCACAAGCTAACGAACAGGTCGAGGCTGTCAAAAAAAATATCAAACGGACTTTGAAAAGGCGTTTGGAAGCTCTAAAGGGGAGTTAGGTTGAAGAGCACCCAGCGGTTTTGTGGTCCTATCGAACGACCTACAGAACCACGACCAGTGAAACTCCCTACTCTCTCATATATGGAACTGAATCGATAATCCCCACTGAGCTAGAGATCCCTACCTCGAGGGTAGCACAGCTCAATGGAGCGGGAAATGATGAGCTCCTCGCGAATGAGCTTAACCTCATTGCTGAAAAGAGGGAGTTGGCTGAAATAAAAATGCGGCATACAAACAAAAATGTGCCAAGTTCCACAACACTAGGGTTAGAGTACGCCGGTTCAAAGTAGGAGATTTGGTCCTGCGCAAGGTCTTCCTCTCCACTAAAGAGTTGGCCTCAGGTGTAATGCCCCAAATTTTGAAATGCTTGGAGTATTAGTTTGACTTGTCATGCTAACTTATAATATAATTTAATGTGAAAAACACAACATTCAATAGAAGTTTTAAAAGTACGGAAGGCAAATATAGTACATCAATCCATGGCAAATATAGTACATCAATCCATGATAGTTGTCACAAAATAATTAGCGTTTATCAAATATTTCTCCATGAAAGATAAATAAGTTTTCAAAAAATCAATCTTTCATAATACAATTTTATTGTAGCCATCGCTTGTCATTTCACCGCCGGCTTCGAAACCTGAAATTTGTTAATTTGAAAGGAATGGGTATTTCATATGAGGTACTCAGTAGACTCAAGCGCATATCAATTAATTCATACAATAAATTGTACACATTGACATGAAAATTCTTCTTGGGTAAAACCCTAAATTCTTTCGCAAACAAACATTGTATAATAAATGCAAGTCCAAGTTATTAATAGATCGCTCTGTTCTTACTCTTATTCTTATATGAGAACAAGTTAAGCATAGCAATGACAAATTCTCAATTCTTAATGAAACAGATTATGTGCATAACCAAGAGAACATAACTTAAAGGACTAATTGGAAGATGCCTAAACTAGAGGAATCAACTTATTGTACTTAAAATACTAAGGGACCTCTTAATTAAATATAATAACTTTTCAAATTTGCACATGAAGCCCCCATCCCCAACGTTTCTGTAGGCGTATATATATATACTCATATATATGTATCTATACATACTTCGAAGGGTAATATATTGGCCAAAAATCGTAGTTTTGACATCTAAAAATGGGGAAAACAATCCTCATCTCAAGCTCTACCCATCTAGGTAAGTATTTTGACGAATGGTGAAACTTTTTTGGCGAAGGCGGTTTTGAAAAAGCTTGGTTTTCTAGCGAGAGGAGGAGGTTTCCAGTTAAGATATTGGTATAAACGTGTTCTATACTGCGTGGAGAGGCTAATGGTACAAGATTTATCACTTGAGGTTGAGTTTTGAGTAGACCCAGTTTGGCACACCATGGTGTATGAACGTGTGTATATGTGTATGTCTATCTATATAGGTGAAAAATACATGGTGTCTTGGTGTAAAGAAGAGATGATGAAGGTGATTGTTTATGTCATACATGAAAATGATTTGTTCTTGGAGGGGAAGATGAGAAGGAGAACCATGGTGAGTGAAAGGCAGTGGGAGAAACGTTTGGAAGAGAGAGAAAGAGAATGGGCTACATGACTGTTGTCTTAGAAGGGTTGCAGAAGGAGAGTGGATTGTGGTGCTATTTATGGGTTTTAATTTTGGTAAAGGGCAATATGGGGTAGAAAGGGTTGAGTGGGAGACTTCCATTTGTCACAAATTTTTTAATTCTTGGGTTTAATTTATTATGTTTTGGGCTTTAAATTCTTATAAGTTGAAATAATTTATCATAATGGCAAATTCATTCTATAATTTTTAAGTTCGAAATTGAATAGATGAGCACGTCAGTGTAGTATGACTATTCAAACTTTATTTAGGCAAGTCATAGCGACACGTATATTAAAATAAAAATTTCAAATGGAAAAATTTTCTGGTCGCTACAACCTTACTCACTTAAAAAAATTCGTTCTTTGAAATTAAACTTACTTGATCTAGAAGGTTTGGGTACTCTTTTTGAATATCTTCTTCTTTTTCCCACGTGGCCTCATCTCTACCACGCCTACTCTATTGGACTTTAACGTGCAAAATTTCTTTATCCTTCAAGACATAGATTTTCCTTTCCAATATGCACAAGGGTGTCTCTGATAGGTCAAATCTTCCTGGATGTCAATTGACTGCATATTCACCACATGACTTGGGTCAGTAATGTACTTTCTCAACAAGGAAACGTGGAACACATTGTGTACAGCAGATAGTTCTTGTGGTAATGCCAATCGATATGCCACATTCCCAATCCTCTCAAGTATTTCAAAAGGCCCAATGAAACTCGGTCTCAACTTCTCTTTCATGCCAAAACGTAAGATACCCTTTATCTTAGCCACTTTGAGAAATACTTTCTCGCCAACTTGAAATTCCAAATCTTTTCTCTTCTTATCGGCATAGCTCTTTTGTCTATCTTGTGCAACTTTAATTTTCAATTTGATTTTCTCAATGGATTCAATAGTTTCTTTAACTATATCTAGACACAGAATTTTCTTCTCTCTGACTTCATCCAAATGGATAGGTAATTGGCACTGACGGCTGTATAAAGCTTCGTATGGGGCTAAATGAATGGTCGCCTGAAAAATATTATTATAGGCGAACTCCACCAAGGGTAAGCGTTTTTTCCAACTATCACCCAGGCCCAGAACATATGGCCCAACATGTCCTCCATAGTCTAATTGGTCCGTTCAGTTTGTCCATCTGTCTGAAGGTGATAAGCAGAGCTAAGATTTAGCTTAGTTCCCATTACTATTTGAAGGCTTCTCCAAAACCTAGAAGTGAATCTCGGATCCCTATCTGATACGATAGATACGGGAACCCCATGTGGTCTGACAATTTATTTGACATATAATTATGCTAGTTGATCCAAACTGAAATTCATATGGACAGACAGAAAATAAGCTGATTTTGTAAGTCGATCCACAATAGCCCAGCTGGCATCACGCCCTTTTTTGATCTTGGAAGACCCACTACAAAATCCATAGAGATTTTCTCGCACTTCCATTCTGGTATCTCCAACAGATTTAATAGCCATGATGGTCTCTGATGTTCAGCTTTAACGTGTTGACACATTATACACTTCACAACAAATCTCACGAAACTCCCTTTCATGTTTCTCCACTAGACGGTATCACGCAGATCGCGGTACATCTTTGTCCCACCGGGGTGCGCCACATAAGGGGCAAAATGAGCTTTAGTTAAAATCTCATCCCTGGTTTGCTCATCCTTAGGCACACAAAGGCCCCATTTAAACATGAGTGCCCCGTTCATAGTAAGCGCAAATCCTGGCTCCTTCTCTGTTCCAACACCTGCTCAAATCTTTTCCAAAATTTATCATTTCTTTATCTGACATAATCCGATCTCTTAAGTTAGGCTTGGCTATCAAGTTGGCCAGTTTACTAGACTTTTGAGTAGCTGGGTGATCACCTCAATTCTTAGTTTCTCAAAATCACAGATCAACTTCATTTGCACGGTCCTCAATCCTGACAACTGACTGATATTCTTTCTGATCAAAGTATCAGAAACCACATTAGCTTTACCCTAATGGTAAAGTATGGTGCAATCATAGTCTTTACTTTCACTAATTACAACCATCGTCGTTGTCTCATATTCAACTCCTTCTAAGTGAATAAGTACTTGAGGTTCTTGTGGTCGGTGTAAATCTCACATTTACTTCCGTACAGGTAGTGATGCCAGATCTTTAAGGTGTGGAATACCGCTGCAAGCTCAAGGTCATGCGTCAGATAATTTTATTCATATTGCTATGCTATGACCTTTCCCTTCTGCATTAGACATAGCCCAAACCATGCTTGGAAGCATCACTATAAATCACAAATTCATCTAACCCATCAGGTATAGTTAATATTAGTTTAGAAATCAACTGTTTCTTTAACACCTGAAAACTCTTCTCACATTTATCAGTCCACTGGAACTTAACACCTTTCCGAGTCAACTGTGTCAATAGACCTGCTATCTTAGAAAATCCTTCTATGAATTGCCGATAGTAGCCGGCTAACCCTAAGAAACTTCTCACATCTCCCACATTGGTAGATATTAACCAATTAGTCACGGTCTCAACCTTAGAAGGGTCAAATTCAATACCCTTAGCAATTACAACGTGACCTAAAAATCCAACTTTCTCTAACCAAAATTCACATTTCTTGAACTTAGCATACAACTTCTGAACTCGAAGGGTCTCCAACACCTTTCTCAAGTGCTCTCCATGTTGCTTTGCATCTTTTGAATAAATCAATATGTCATCTATGAAAACGATGACAAACTTGCCCAAAAATTGGTGAAATAACCGATTCATCAAGCCCATGAACACTGCTGGGGCATTGTTAGGACGAAAGGCATCATTGTAAACTCCTAATGCCTATAGCGTGTCCTGAATGTCGTCTTCGATATATCAGTAGGTCTGATTTTCAACTGGTGGTAATCTGATTGCAGATCAATCGTCAAGAACACAGCTGCTCCCTTCAATTGATCAAATAAATCTTCGATTTGTTCTTGACAGTCAACTTGTTGAGTTCTCGATAATTGGTGCACATTCTCATACTCCCATCCTTCTTCTTAACAAAGAGTACTAGAGCTCTCCATGGTGACACACTTGGTCTAATAAATCATTTTTCCAACAACTCTTCCAACTGTATTTTTAG
>CAVNYN010276927.1:0-10044 GCA_963692815.1 Nyctanthes arbor-tristis
CCGGTGGCGGATACAGGTCATGTGGCCATTAGAACAGAGGAAAACTTGAAAAACGGCGGCGATGGTGGAGTGGAAGTGCCGATGAAAAGAAGACGGGGCCGGGAGGCCGAAGAAGCCGCCCCCTGACATGAAGTATGAATTCGTTTCACAGGAATTTTGTGCCCCTTGTAAACGTGGTAGAGGTCCACCCTAGGGGACTGGCAAGTGGCAAAAAATTGCTGCATCTTTAGGTAACTTTCTATCTAATTAGTAATGTTTTTGCCAATCTTGTAAATTTGTGTTTGCATAGACATAAATTTGTGATTTGATTATGTTGTTATTGTTATTTATTAAGTACCCATTGTGTCTTGCCATGGATTTGGTAATATTTTGATATGACCTCTCTTTTTTCTATTTTTTTCCCGCTGATTTTGTTTCTTGGGACATATTTTTAATTTCTAGTATGAGGAAAGAAGAGACTGAATTAGGTTATGCAGTTTGAAATCGTTAAGATCTTAGCATGACCTTTTTCTCAAAGAAACTCATGTTGCAAAGAGAATCAGGAAAAAAAAAAGCCTAATCATCTTCTCATAATGGAGGAGGAAATTATGGTACTATTTCTTTTGTTGAGGACTTGAAGATGATCATTCTTTCCCCTCAACTTATCCATCCACTTTCTTCTTGTACCATAGCTAGTTGTTTTGTTTATCTTTTGACATATACAGCTCTATATTTGTTTTTCAACCAAATTTTTTAATTAGGAGTTGTCATCTCACATTCTTAAATCTTAATGAAGGAGGTGAAGCTGTAAAAACTGCGGGAAGTGACATCACTCCGCATGTGGTTTCTATTCAAACAGGCCAGGTAAAGCCATTCAAAACCGAGTTTTTTTACCATCCTCTTTTTCAACATTTGGTATGGTAATTTCATCAAGTAATTCCATCTTTTTTGTTCTTCTTCAGAACATCTCTCAGCATATCTGATAATTTTTCCAAGGGACTTCTGCATCGACTTTCATTCTTTCAGCTTCTGGCACTGGATCCAATGCTGAACTTCACCATCCTACTTCTTGTGGCGGCATCGTTAGATATAAGGTACAATACTATGCCGGCCATACATTGAATTGAACTTCTAATGTTTCCCCTGTCTGCAAATTCGTCTTGAAACCAAAAGATGTTATCAATTTGTAAAGGATTTTTAATTTTCTACTCACTTGTTATCTCACTGTCATTAGTTTCCATTTTCCAGGGACGATTCGAGATTGTAACTCTAAAAGGATCACATATCTATAATGAAGTGGGGGGTGTGTGTCGCAGAGTTAGTCATTTGAACGTTCAATTAGCTTTTCCAGAAGGGCACCTTTTTGGTGGCCCTGTTGCAGGTTTACTAATTGCATCTGGACCGACTCAAGTAAGCTTGATTTTCTTTGGTGGAGAATTTCTCTTATTAAATTTGTTTTATCATTTTTTGATGAACAAATATCATGTTAAATTGATGGCATGACTATGTTTTTACCACTTGTGAGTTTTCTTGGCATTTCTATTCAATTTCCTGTTTTGAGATTTATGTCAGTTCTCTCTTCACTGTTACAGCTTGTAATAGGATCTTTCATGCAAAACATCGGGGGGAAAATAAAACATGGGTATCTCATTGAACCTCCAAGGCCAAACAATAACATAGCTGCAACAGTACATGTAGAAAATGACAAACTTAATTCAGACGCAGAACAGAACCATATCAGAACTGCTATCCCGCTTAAGGCTACAATGGCTGATGCAGTAGGCAATGTCATTGACGATCCTGAGGAAAATGATGCTTATTTTCGATCTTTTGGTTGGAACCCTTAGCTCACGTCAGAACACGTCACATCTAATACTGATACCGGCAATACCCATTTTTGAGTCATTCATATTTGAAGTTTGTTGGTGTCTGGTGAATTTGAGGTATTATCTTCACTAATGTGAAAGTGAAGTCTGTTGGCCTAAATTTTTGAGCTTGGAGGCTAAGCCGTAAAGTTACTGAACTTCGTTGAGTTTTTGGTATGGTGAATTAGACATTAGCGAATAATCGGTATGTTTTTGCATCAAGACTAATCTGTCTTACTGCAGCAACTGCAGCAATGACTCCTAATATGGAAAAAACCACTGCTATGGTGGCATTAAACCAGAAAAGAAGACCCCTCTTTGAAGGTTTAAAAGTGAGGTTGAAGAAAACAACAGGAAGGACGAAATCCAGCGGCATGAAACCAAAAGCCGCAATCACTGCATTGATGTCTCCGAAAAATGGTAACATAGCTGCAATTGTAGTTGCTATAACAACCGAGAGTGATCGTGATATCACTCTGGGGACAACATTGCGCAACGAGAATTCTCCGCTCTTGGGGTCTGCAAAAATTCGTTCGAGCACCCCATTTGTGGGTTGCAAGTAGACCTGCACGAGACATCATTTTGCAAAAACATGTTTAGTATACAGTACTGGACATGACAGATATACGCCAGAAAGTCTAGCAGTAGACTTGGTGTTTTTACGGGCAGCACTCACCACAGCAACAGCTGATAGTTGTAGAATGGTGAAAGCATTGGTCATCAGAATAAACCATTTTGGTACTAACGGTTCGCCATTATTCAAGAAATTGGTAAGAATTAGGCCATCTGCTTGTTTCCCAAATGCCCAGTAGCCAGAAATGGCTACACTGAAGAAAGTAACTGTCACTACTGCATAGCAAACACATAATCCCTTAAACATTTTCCCCTTAACTGGTGGTGCCAATATTGCCTACAGCATTAAAAAAATTCTGGTTGGTACACTGGAAGAATAGCATTTCACAAATGACAGATGAAAGAAAATATCACAAAGAAACCTGTATTTCTGGGATAATCCCATTTCCAAATGTGGTTGCAATAATGGCTAATGCATTAAAAATGCCAAAGACTCGAGTTTCGTCGTCGATGCTCAGAGAATAATCTTTCTTTGGCCTCTTGGATGAATTTCCTGATATATATATATATATATATATATTTTGGAATTATCTCATGAGTATATAATTTATGTCACGTATGAGTGGAAGGTCCGGGTTTGAATCACACTTACCCCTCCACTCCCCTGTCTCCCCCCTTGTATATAAAATTTAAAAAAAAAATGAAAAACCAATTTGAGGAAGTTTATAAGATGTTTACCAATGAAGATAGATCCAGCAGTGGCACAGGCGCTGTAGGCAAGACAGAGTAATAAAGAGACCAAGTTGATATGCCTTAGAGAGTGAAAAGACGGGATTTGAGCTTAATATCAACATGAGGCCACCAAATATGATCACAAATTCATAAAGCTTCATGTTTCCATCTGGATTTGACAATGAGTAGATTGCCTGCAGAAATTGAGTAAACCGCTTCTTCACTTTTTCTTTAAATAAATTGTTTCGTCCCTTTTCAGACCATGACGTTTGACTACATATTCTATTCATTAAATTGAAAAAGTTAATAATGCATCCCACTTTTTCATAACAACAATGACAAATTATGTCTTATTTATAATCAACTATTCTTATTATTCAATTTATTATAGTTGACTACATGAATTCTTCTTGTTTGTTCAATGGAGCGGGGGAAAAACACTAAAGACATACTTTCCTCGAAAAGGCAAAAAGGGGCATACCTTCATGCATTGTCCTCCCAAAAGAGTAGAGCCTACCGCTGCACCATAGCATACAAGGAATTGAATTGGTCCCACATAATATCTTCCCCATTTTGCCCCTGCCAAATGTCAGATTGGCCACCCATTATTAATTGGAGAATTTATATAAATTAAAAAAATAAATAAATAAAGACCTTTTAGTTAGATTTATAAAAGAAATTTATAATGGATGGAAATGAATGGTGGAGATTTAATTGAAGTTTGAAATATGTGATAATTATTGTATAATTGTCAAATTATAATAGATAAATTTATAAATTACAAAAATAAAATGTACCAAACAAGCCTTAAATTGTAGTTCAAGTTGAAATATATCAACTTGAAATTTTTTGAAGGCACATTTTAAAGTTCCGTTTTCACCTTTCTTTCTACTCAAATTTATAATTTCAAGAAAGAATTCCAACTAAATCTCCAAATCTTCACCAATCACATCTCTATTCCCACGTGGACGAAAAACCTTCTAGCCAATCAAATCATTAACATGTTTAAAGGGCCAATTTAACAAATTTTATAGTTGGTTGTAATTTGATTATTTGATTGTTAATTATTATAATTTTAAATAAATTGGTGATTTATAATTTGCAAATTAATTTTTAATTTTAAACAATGTAAATAAGACGCTAAAATTTTGCGACGCTAGAATCAAAGGTGGTCGTGCCATTATGCAACACCACCTACTCCAGCGTCATGTAATCACACCACGGTGGCGTTGCGGTTTGCTTTGCCACCATGACGAAATTGCAGTAGGATAGAATTATTATAAATTTTAAAAGAAATTAAAGGTAAAAAAACACTTAAAATTTTTTGAACGTGAACAAAAATTGGTATATTCATAAATACCAAAAAATTTCAAGCACCATGAGGTGCTGTTTCCATGGAAATAAATAAATGTACGTCACGTAGATTTTTAAATTCACATAATATGTATCTATAAGTCCTTCTACAAAATTAGATAAGACTCCTTTACAATGAGTCTTACCCTTATTTGACATGAATCTAACAAAAACAGCCCCACACAATGTGAGATTGCTTTTGTTAGATTTGTACCAAATAATGATATAAATAAGTCTTATCCATCTCTTTAGAAAATTTCGTGCATCCATGCAGTTAAATGAAATGCATGGAAGTAATCCACATTCATTACAATTTTCTCATATTAATTAGTGACTATTATATAAGAGTCAAGAATCAAATTGTGCACTAGAAATGGTTTTCTTATTTCTTTTACTGTGTTTGTCTCAAAAAGACAGTTCAATTTTTTATTTTTCGTCCGTCCCAAAATATACTTTAATTTCCTATTTAAAAAGTAGTTAAAATATTAATTTTTTTACATGTCTCTATTTGATGTGTATGATCTATAAAAAATAAAGTTATTAAAATAGAATAATTAATAAATGAAACGGTATAATAGAGAAGTGATATTAAAATTTATTTTTTAGTATTATTAAATAAATTTTTCTTAATTAAAGGGGACATTATTAGAGAATATTATCATGTGGTATATATTTATTAGAGATCATTATATGACTATTTTTTCTTCATCTAATATAAATATATTATATAAAAATATCACCTAATAATGTCCCTATAATTTTTCTTTTTAGACGAAAGTGGTATTATGTGTCCACCTTGTAATTATTTCGAATAAAGACAAATTCTACCCGTTGTGTCAAACATAGATTTGCGTGACAATTTTCTTTTTCTTATCTTCCTTTCACAATTTATAAATATCTTAGTAGGAGAGGACATAAATAAACATTTTAAATACTAGTGAATAACAACAAAGCCAGCACGAGTGCTCAGTCACAAAATCATAAACAATTACCAAAAATGTCATCGGCCATATCCCGGAATCTAAGGTGTCGATGCCCCAGCTGAGCATGGTGTTCCAAGACAAGAGATAACAAGTTGTATGAATAAAACGTCACCGCAGCTCCGACCACCAAGGCCACCACTCCGGCCGCCCATCCGAGCGAAGCAAAGGCAAACGGGAGGCTCAACAACGGCGGTGCAACAATAGACGTCGTCAAGTGGTACCCGCAGTGTATCCAGGATCCTGAACATGTCGATTCAGTTGGTTAATTTCACACGCATTAAGAAACCGTTCGATCTTGTTCAGTATTAAGTAGCAAGATGATGAGTAAATTAAAGAAGAACCTCTTGATTTTAAAACGAATTGAGCACCAGCATCGAGTTCCTTCTCGACGCTTCCCATCGTCCTCTCTTCACCTCTATATACCACTTTCTGTAGAAATTCTTGCACTTGGGTTTCCAATATCTTGTCTCTTGAGCAGATTGGAGTAGAAGGGAGAGGAAGAAAATGGTGTATTTTGATAAATGATTAGGCGGGGAGTTTGACAGAGTTTGAACAGTTGAGTTTTGTTCACCCCTTTAAAAGGGGAAGTACGTCTAATGATCTACATACCATGTGTTTAGCGGCATTATTCCGCGAGATATTAATATTAATATGAGCATTATATATGTATTTGACACGCTATATTAGAAAATATCACATGGCATGACATGATATTTTGATTAAAATATCATATCAAATTTGTCATAATAAAAAATTATTTTTGGACGGAGAAAAAAATAAAAGGAAAATTGAGGGAAGAAAAAACTTCGTTCTATTGCAAAGAAGAAAAGACGTCCGTCTCTTTCCCAATTAATCTTCTCTCTCTCTCAACCTCGACTCTTCTCCCTCTTAATAATTTCAACCCCTCTTTAAGGGGTATGGTTACCCTCTCAAAGGTGAACAAACACAATGTTTAGCTACCAATTAAAATCACTTTGAATTTATCAACTAATTTAAATTTTAACTTTTAGACCTACATTTAACCACATATTTAATTTGACTTAAACTCTTACATTATTTTAATCATTACCTCTATATGACACAATCAAATCTCGACACTTATACAAAATTTGAATTTTAATTATTACCTCTACGTGACACAATTAAATCTACTCATTTATAATTGTTTACCAAACAAAGTGAATTGAACTCAGATTTGATAAGTATAAAGTTGACACGTGGGAAGGGTGAAGCCAGAATGTGGTAGGCTAACAATTGCCTAATTATAGCACCCATCAATTTGCTCTAGCAACTTGTCACTTTCATTCCGTTAGAATTTTAATATCACTCTTTTTGAATAAAAATAAATAAATAAATCGTTCAAGCAAATTTCACTCATGCGTCCCGTTTATTTTTCCCTTGCTCTATTTTTTTTTTGAAATAGTAATGAAGTGTGAATAGAGATGGCTTGATCTTTTCCTCTTACTCCGTTCTTAAACGCCTAGTAATTAAACGTATGGGTTTAGTAAACATTTAGTTAATAGTTACTATAGAAGAGTTTCATAATAAATAGAGACGATACCAATAAAGATCAAACTCTATATGGTATTGTATCTTAGAAGTTGCAATATAATTTCAGAGACTTTGAAGTGATACACTTTCAGTTCACATTCTTATCCGTCTTCATATTCACATGTTGCTGGAAGATATCCATTTGGTGTAGAGCTAAAGCAAATGAAGATAGTTAAAATTGAATTAGCAATCATAGATGATAGAAGCAATATGGAGTTTAGTAATGGCCTTGACTACTGGCCGCTCGGAATTGGCGCCCTTGGCTATGTCATCAACTGGCAAGCTGTAGAATATATAGTGACCATTGCTGACGTATTTTTTGTGACGACATCAACATGACGGTTTTGTCTGCTTTGAGACCCATGCTCTTGGAGTAGACCCTTTACGGTTTTGTAAATTCTCTAAAGGAATCACGAGCTTAGGAATTAATCTCTAAATCTTAGCCGCATGGACTTTATAGGTTTTCAACCCTTTTAGTTTATCCATGGATTTTAGTACTCGCAATCTGTCATTTGCATGGAATTGGAACTTGTTTTAAGAAGTTGGGACTTGTTTGCATGGAATTGGAACTTGTTCGTTTGATCTTCGGGAGAGATTGGTAAATGAGTTAATCTATTTCCAACAATTTTGCTTGAAAAGACATTAAAGAAAGAAGATGGATGTATGGAAAAGCAGGAGGAAACAAAACAGTCGGGTTCTTGTCGTTTAATTATTAAGTATACGAAACTTGAATTCGCTGGATTTGGTCTGTTCCGCAGTGAATTTGGACGAGTTTGTTTTGACATGCAAGAAATGTTACTGGATTACACTATTTTTCAGCAACAAGCGGGGTCTCATCAGTGGCTAGCCTTCAATGGTTAGGTAAATAATAATGCACCTGCGGGGACGGATCCAGGACTTTTTATTCACACGGGCTAGGGACTTTTAAAAAATTACCGCAAAAGGGCCCTGTGAATTGAAAAATACGGTGAAAAAGTACGGTTGAAAAAATCAAAAACCAAAACAGACGTACTTTTACGGTGCAAAAGTGTGCGCCTTTTTTTTTTGTCACCCCTCATTCAATTTTATAGTCCAAATCGTGTAGGCAGCCCACTTTGCTTCTTTTCACCCATTTCTATTTGTAAACTTTATTTATTTAATATTTTTTCACTAACCATTTTTGATATGTAACTTTTTATTTTCTTTTGAATATTTTTATATGTAACTTTTTAATTACATATATAAAAGTCACGTTTGTGTGATTTTTTAATTAAAAAGTCATATAATAAAAAAAATCATTATTATACTTCCATTTCTATAAAAAAAGTCTTGTAGAAAAATAAAAAAATCACGTATATAAAAGTCATGTACATGTAACTTTTAATTAAAAAGTCATATATATAAAAGTTACTTTCATGTGACTTTTTAACTTTTTAATAAAAAAAGTCGCATATTGAGAAATTTTCTTATCATTATATTTTCATAATAATGTCTAGTACAAAAATTAAAAAAAAAAAGGTCACATATTGAAAAATTTTCTCATCATTGTATTTCCATAAAAAAGTCTAGTACAAAAATTAAAAAGTCACTCCAATGTGACTTTTTAATAAAAGAGTCACATGTATAAAAGTCATGTTTGTGTGACTTTTTAATTAAAACTGTATGTGTAAATGTACCATATATTTGAAAAAATTAGATTGTTTGAATTAAAAAGTCACACAAATGTAATTTTTTAATTAAAAAGTCATGTCTCATACAACTTTTTTAATTAAAAAGTCACATAGAGATTAAAATTATAGATTTACATAAAAATAACGTGCTGTGTAACTTTTTTTTTTAAAAAGTCACATAATGATTATTTGGCATTTACTACATAGGTGACTTAGAGTTAGATGTAAAAAGTGACATCTCCTGTAGTGAAAAAGTCACATAGAAAAGTTAAAATACACTAGAAAGTCATATGTACTATCGAAAAAGTCACGTTTTGTTAAAAAATCGAATATAAAATGTTACATTTGAGTAAAAAGTCACACATAAAAAATATGTGACTTTTTCTTGGTGCAACTTTCCATTGATATTAATACAAATGTAACCCCCCCAAAAAAAAAGAAAAGAAAAGAAACACATTGAAATAGACATGTGGAAGGAGACAGGGAAGGAGAAGCACCACACGAGGGAAAGTGGCTAATCGCCACGTTTTGTACCCTTTTTTAACTGTCTAATTATTTTTACCGTAGTTTTCAAAAAGTTTAGCAAATCACCGTCTTTCTCCTAATTAATCCATATCAAAAATACCAAACGAATGGGGCTTATATATATATATATATTATTTTTCAATGTAAAATTTTAAATTTTTTTGGGGGCTTTTTGCACTTACAAGCAAAAGAAATTAAGCAATATCGTGGGTGAAAGGAATTGATGTTTTATCCTAAACGGTTAACCTTTTAAGTAAAGTAGCTCAATTCCGTATAAACTCACCTTTTATCCTATGTCCAACATGGGATTTATTCAAACACGTGTGCTCTTCCGATCTCCTACCAAGACCATGTGTTTAAGTCCCTTATTATGTAGTATTGTTTTCTAATTCGACAAAATTGATATCTACCGAACAAGTTATATTTGATCTATAGCTTCTTCATTAGCCATTAATGGTTCCTAGCTAATTAAGTGACACGTAAAAGATTAGATAATAAAATAAATATATGTAACAGGTTGTTAAAAAATAAGTAAAATATGTGACAATTATTGCAGGGATCACTGGTCAAACATCATATTGAGGATAGATTCAGAAAAAGCTGCATAAAGCAACAAAGTATGGCTTTGTGACATGTTTCGCTCAGTTCTTTATAACATTTTTGGTTTAGTAAGTAACACTAAAAATTTCTGAGCATCAGGTCTCAGGTTCAAAATCTGTCCATCCCCTGATTCCCCAGGGGATCTCCCCTTTTATAAAAAAAAAGAAAAAGAAAAAAAGTAAAACTACGATATCCTATATTAAATACATTGAAAGATCGAAGTTTTTTTTTTTT
>CAVNYN010276928.1:0-10133 GCA_963692815.1 Nyctanthes arbor-tristis
AAAATGATTAAATGATATCTTATATTGACAAGGTATGAAATGTTTTATTGCACACACTACACTAGTATTGCCCTACCCGTTCTGTAATGTGTGAATTTGAATTGTTCCCATGCTATAACTTGTTCTATGACCCGGGACAAGAATGATTGGCATGGTTTCTGTTTTGGTTGTTAATGTTTCTGGAACTTCGGTAAGGGTCGACTGGAGTTATTATGGATCCATTGCCATGAGAAATTTGGCATTTGAATGATTTGATTGCTCGCTACGGGTAGTTGGTGATCCTAGTGATTGGGCCTTATCATTTGAAGAGGTTTGTGTATATTCTACTTATCGAATTTGTAATTGAAACATGGTTTTCTTAAAGTCTTATGGCAAACCAATTAATTATGTTACTCACGGGGTACTTAGTACTCACTCAACATTTTACTAATTTTGTAGATGTTCGTTCGCAAGGTATTTGAAAAGCAAGCCGAATCTTGGAGTGAGAATGCAAGTGGGAGCCGGATTACACAAGTAATAGAAACGGATCTATGGGGTTATTATGAGGATGCCCCGCAGTTTCTTATGTATTTGGGCACAACGTATGAACTCAATGTATATTGTGCCTATACTCATGTCCATCTCTACCATGATAGGTTTATGGTGGACAAACCTATGTTTTTTTACTTAATATGTTAACATGATAGTAGAATAAACTAGATACTTACATATGTAGCTTTTGGTGTGTACTATAATACATAACTTTTGGATGGATTGGAAACCTATTTTCCATGTAAAGGTTTTCCAATCCCACTACTCGGCAAGTTATGAATGAAATAAGTTTGTTAACCTAATTTGTTCTTAATGCAAAAATTGATATAGTGTGTGGTAAAAATGAGTAAATGATAACCAAACTTGCTTCCTAATTAATCCCATCAAAATGGAAATTGAAAGAGGACCATGGGAGTTAAAACTTATGTTGTATGATGTGATTATAAAGTTACTTTGGGAACTTAAAAAAAAAAAAACGATATGAAAGCTAATTAAACCATGGTTTAATTCATTAAAGAAAAATGCACTTGAGTGTTTATCTATAATAAGTAGATTTACCAAATGTAAGATGAACATACAAACGAGTTGCTACAAAAGGAAAGTTAAGGTCATCTTCAATGAGCTATTCCTTACAGGATAGGCAAGAATTTGCAAAGCAAATCAAAGAATTACTGAATATAGGAGTAATTGAATCTTCCAAATCTGGCTCTTTGTCACCAGTCTTTATGGTGAGAAAAGAAGCAAAAAAGAGAAGAGGAAAGCCTAGAATGATTGTCGACTACAGAGCAGTAAATTCTGCTACTAAAGATGATGCATATACCATCCCAAACATGACAAGTCTTTTAGTACTTATAAGAGGAAAATAGGTATTTTCTTCTTTTGATTCTAAATTTGGATTCTGGCAAGTAATACTTGATGAAGAATCTAGACCTATTACTACCTTTAGTTGTCCCCAAGGACACTATCAATGGAAAGTTGTTATATTTAGCTTAAAACAAGCCCCTGGAATCTTTCAAAGGCATATGGATAACATATTCAGAGAATTACGAGAACATTGTTGTGTTTACATAGATGATATTCTGGTATTTTCAGATAATGAAAATAATCATGAAAAGCATGTATTGTAGGTTTTACAAACTGCAAAATAAGTTGGAATAGTCTTTTCTAAAAAGAAAGTAAAACTATTCAAAACAAAGATTAAATATCTATGATTGAATTTTTCTTATGGTTATAAGGAACTCAAATCCCATATACTTAAGCATGTTAGTGAATTTCCTGACAAAATTCAGCATGTCAAACAATTACAAAGATTTCTTAAATGTCTAACTTCTACTCAAAATTTTATTAGCAGGTTAGCAAAAAAAAGAGCACCGCATCAAAAGAAATTGAAGAAAAATATGCCTTGGAAATAGACGCATAGTGACACAATATATATCAAGAAACTAAAGAAGAGTTTAACAACTCTACCATCTCTTTATCATCTAACACCAAGTGATAAGATGATAATTGAAACAGATGCTCCAAGAGAATTTTGGGGGGCAGTCTTTAACGCCAAACCGGTACATAAGGAAGAACAATATTTATATTCTTATACTTCAAGAACCTTTCAAGGAGCACAAAAGAATTATCACATAAATAAAAAAGAGATCTTAGCAGTTAAAAATGCTATTAAGAAATTCCGTGTTTATGTGATTTGCAATAATTTTTTTGTTAAAACTGATAGTTCTACTTACAAATCTTTTATGAAAACTAACATTTTTGCAGATTACAAACAAGGACGCTTTGTTAGATGGCAAACGTGGTTTAGTCATTACACCTTTGATATTGAAACCATTAAAGGAGAATATAATTATTTAGCACATTCTTTAACAAGAGAATTATCCGTTGTTGATTGCAGGTAAAGCTTCTGCCAATGAAATAACTGGACAACAAAATCTAGGTCTTGGAATTTCAAATCCAAGAAAAAACTATAGAATTATCATTCATGACTAAAAACTTGACTTTTACAAGCAACAAAAAGCACTCTTGTTTTCAAGGGGAGAGGAATCAAAATCCTCATCATCATCGACTGAAAATTCTGCAGCAACATCAACATACGAAAATGCTACAACAAAATATCTCAAACTCAGCAAATGGGAAGGAGATGTGAGCTGTGGAAAATCCACAAAGCTTGATAATAAGAAGGATATTATCCTTCAAATTGAGCCTAAAAAGACTCGCGAGCAAGAGTTTAGGCCACAGCAGCCTAAAGTCAAGCCCAGTCAAACGGATATATTAGACTTATCATCTGTCTAAACACTTAACCTATTAGTATCTTTTAATCTATCTGCATGTTATAAAAAGGTTTATGTAATCTTTGACAGCCAAGATCGAGGATACTACAAAGAATAGAAAACAATGGTGCCCTAAGTTAAAGGACTTTCATTCAAACACAAGTCTTTCAAAACATTTGAAGAAGCCTAAAAAAATATAACCAGTCCTGGACAGAAAAATGTCACCAAACAAGCCCAAAGCTAATCCAGCACATTACTGATCCATTACTGTTCTCACTCTTTCCAACTAGATTTAGACCCAGAAGAGCAAATGGAACACAAGCTATCTAATCACCTAAAATCCAAGGAATGGTCGAAGCACAACATAGGTTAAGAAGGAGCTATGAAGATGTTCTTAAAGCCCCTGCATCTCTACCCAGTAGGCTGGTCAATCTCAAGCCAAAAAAGGAAGATCATTGAAAAAGAAAGTTCAATGATCAAAGCACTGTTGTCCAACCTTTTCAGTCTCGAAGCAGAAGGAAGAGTCATTGGAGATGCAGCATCTCTTTGCTGGTACTTGTGAAGAATATGAAAAATTTATATTTTTCCAAGGAGCAACACCAGATCTTGTTGCTAAATCATTTAATAATGGTTTAGTAAAGTTCATATACCTTAATCAAGACGCCAAAGAAATTTCAGCATTAAATCCTTCATTGGTAAAATCTGTGCATAAATGGAGAGCCAAAGTTGTCAAGACCAAAGACAAGACAATCTTCTCGTCAATAATCAGTACTATCCCTTTCTAGAATGAAGATAATATCTATAAAGGTTATCATTTTATTGAAATAAGGGTAGCCTCTCAAGACAAAATCTTAACAACACCAGTTGTCAAGGAACCAATCCAAATAACTGGAGAAGTTCTGCAGATATGAAGATCAAAGTCATTCAGATCCTTCTTGCACAGGATTAGAGGGATTAATGTAAATTTCAAAATTAAGGTAAAACACTCATCAAAGTTTATCTTAATGACATCAGCAACCAAGAATCGTCTAGGTGAGAAGGATGCAAAGAAAATTGCTATCTTTGAAAGACCATTCTACCTTGATGAATGGAATGGACCAGACCTTAAGAAAGGATAAATGTGCAGTGCTATCAAAAATGTGCATAGAACAGATCATGCATGTCGACAGTGTAATAAGGCAAAGTAAATGTTGAAGAGTCTCCATTAAAACAAGTTGGAGATGCCTCAGACTCTGAATGACGTATGCAATGACATCATCGCACTAAAAAGTGGCAAGAAAATATGGTGTCGACACTCTGACATTGTTGGTCACCAAGACAAAATAATGAAGCAAGGATCCCTCTATTATGAAAATTGTTGAAATAGTATAATGTAGGGACCTCTCCATTATGAAAAGTAGATGCCCTTTCTATCTATAAAAAGAGCACTACTCAGATTAGGAAGGCACTCCGAAATCCACCTATCTCTAGATCTCCTAAAAGGTTTCTTATGCTTTCTAAACAATGAAAGCTTGAAGCTTTCTTGTATAAATCAAGGGCTACAGCCCAACTATGATGTAAATTAACAGATAAGGAAGTTATAATCCTTATTCCTTCTTAATGAATAAAAGTCTATTTCCTGTAAACTCTACTTTTAAAAATCATTATCCCATTCATATGTACGGATCAACACTATGTCCATCATCTTGGCCTTGTTCCAAGTTGACAAGAGGTCTTGTGAAGGAATTGATTGCTAGTAAAAGCATCAACAGGAAGCGCAATAGACCCAACAAGTGAAAAATCCCACAAAACAAGAAGAAGGTATAAAATTATAATTTCCTAAATTCCAATTAGTATACATTTATGTGGCTTAGTACCTTAGATTTCTACTTCATTAAATTATTAAGAAAAACCTTAAGTATTTTAATACTTATTAATCACGCTGGATAATATGCATATGAACAAGGTAAACTTTTGTTTACTTACAATAACAAATAGTGGCAACTATCAAACTACAACGTTACATCTCAGATCTACTCAGCAATTAACTGACAAAGTTTGATTGAGCAACTATGGCAAAAAACTTGCTTAATAACAATCTATATAGTCTTCAAGACCTGCTAAATGAATTAGTTGGTGATAATCCGGCTAGACAATAGATTTTAATTGACCAACCTATCTAGGAAGACTTTTAGAGCAGACTCATTGTGACTCTACTCTATTTAACCCATACTCTCGTATGAATCTTCAGCCACTAGATCAAAAGATTGAGGAAACCATTCAACTCATTAAGAAGCTTTGGAGAACTCAACTACATGATTGTGTTGTTAAAATAATAGTAAGTCAAAGAGTTACTCAGCTTACTGAAGAAGTAAGTTATATGATTAGAGCATATAATGACAGAAAATATCATTACCATGCCTATAGACAATTCTTGGCTCGTAAGGAGTAGTGTTATGAGGTTGTTCCTCTTGTACCAAAATCCGCCTTTGTTTCTCAGAGAACAACCCCAAAGAGGATAACCCCAAAGTGATATCAAAGCCATGAAAATAAAGAAAATCTATGGAAAAACAGGTAAAGGGCAAGACAGTCTTTTTCCAAGGAAAAAATCAAAAAACTTTAACCAAAACCTGAATCAAAACCTACTTGTAGCCTCACCCAATGGTTTATGTGGAAATGAGAGAGAGAGAGAGAGAGAGGAGTAGATTCATTCAAATCATATTATAAAGGAACTCTATTTTTCACTATGCACCTAAAGTGTACACTTAAACTTGAGGATTATGTCATCCGTCACATGCTTTATTAAGTAAAATGATGGCCATGCTTTATCATGCGCTATCGCGTTTGGGCTTAGAGCATTATTTTAACACTTTCCAAACCTCACGACTTTTTAAAACAAATAGTTAAGAACCCTAGGCAAATAACTCATTTTTATCCACCATGTCCTCAAAATAATGTTGAAAAAGTTGTGGATGCCGAGCTTACTAAAGAAAAATTCTCTAAAAACCTTGTCAATTCAAAATATACAAACCTCAATATAACCACATTCTAATATTATTCTTCACGATGAACTATATATTGACACAGACCATAGTGAATTTCGGTATTTTAGGAGCATCAAACTTAGTATTTCTAAACCAGATTGTTTACACGTTAGCAGTTTACAGCTTTGCTGCTTGCTTTGTTCTTATTAATACATTGCCTTTCAATAAATCAAGACACAAGGCACAACAACCAAGCAACCGCTGTATAGATAGGTTGTTCAACATAAATGAATAAGTTTTTTGAACAAAAAATTCTATATCACCCTTTCTACTGGAAGCTAAATGAACCTAGCAAAACATCACAATGTTAATGCAAAATTTGATCAGACGATGGCAAATGGAGAAGAGATCATATATATACATATATACTAAAACTATTTGTACAATAATCAATAAATTAGCACAAAAGAAGAGGCAAACATAACATTGTAACAAAAACAAATGGATGACAAAAAACCAAAAAGAAACACAAACACCAAACCTTTACATAGCTTCCACACACAAAAATCGTATGTTTGGTTATGATTAAAGAGGATTGAACTACACTAGACGATAGAAAAAGAAATAAAATGAAAAGCTAAAGTCTCGTTTATTGTACTGCCCATACGCCATACCCAACAAGCACGAACTGAATAAAGAAATCAATCCTTGAACTCAAGAAATAGAGAACCTTCTCCTTCTAGGCTTGGTTAAATCTGGCATCCCATCATCCATATTTGAAGTATCCTTTGATCCATGCTTAAATGGATTCAATTTTCCCAAGGTTTTCGACATGGAAGAAAAGAATGTCAGCTTCTTTGCACTCCCTTTGGATGATGTCCCTTGATTCTTCTGCAAATCTTGTACATACATTTTCATCTTCAATAGCTCGGTTCTCAGTGACTCGTTCTCTTTCACAAGGGATATGTCTGCCTGTAATTGATTTCTTGCTGTCACTGCATTCGGCATGTTTTGGTCATCTGTACCACTTCTTAGCTTTAGCTTATCGTAATAAAGAGCATGAAGAACTATCTGAACCGGCAAGCGCTTGTTCTGTGAAGCGTGTAGCCTGGCTTCATAGGATAGTTTGAGTGGATCCATGACACTGCATACTTTCTCACGCTCGATTTCATCTAAATTTGGATGAGCCTACAACAAAATTTATGATAGCTTAAGAAAAACCCCCTGTTCAAATCATTCAAGAATAGACTAACAATTTTGGTTTTCGACTTACCTTCAAGTAGATGTCAATGGCCCTGTAAAGATCATCATCAACCTTCCTAGCTCCTTTAGGCACCAAATTAGCAATTCCATTAAACTTCGAAATACTCAGATCGCCATAAGTAGCAATCTCCCCAAGATATGCATCAACCGTCTTGGCAACTCTTTGCGTAGCTGTGGAACATACTTCTCTAAAATCACCACCATTGAAGACCGCAACACCCTTTTCTTTCTCCACAAATCCTGATATGATTCTTCTTACACTCTCAAGATCAAAAAGGCTTTCATCATCATAGGAGAATGATAAAACCAGAAGATCGTCCACTGTCACGTGCTCTAATATGACTGAAATTCTCTTTTCAAGCTCATTCTTGCAACTATTTGCTGCCCTCAAGAAAATAGCTGTCCTGAGGAGACAGCAGAGGAAGTTTATAGAAAAGGCAGCCTTTTCAGTGGGCAAAAGGGCGACTATGGATTCGAGGAGTTCACATTGCCGGATTCTGAGATCAGAGTCCCCGGAATTTAATAATTTTATCCCGTTTCCTGAGTGGTCACGCACAAGATCACGAAGTGATCTTTCAGCATACGTGATTATTGCGCTGGCTATGGTCAAGGCCTTTGCTCCTCTTGCCTTCATCGATGCAATGATCTTTTCAAAGAAGCTTATGTCTAGAATTGTTAGCTCTTCGGTCCACCAGTTTGGCGGAGAACGGCTAGGAAAGTTTGCCTCGACACAAGCCTATCAAAGAGTAAATCAGTAACCATTTATATAGTTTCAACACATAATATGCATCATACATTTTATGTAGGACTTTAACCTGATTGGGTTCAACCGCATCGTCTAAAAAGCTTAAACTATTAGACAAGTTCATCAAAATTTAGGACTTTTCTATGCTAGAAAAGGATTAAGTTATATCTCAATAATTCAGGGGGATCAATTCATTATTACATGCATAGAACCAGAAATCAATACTGAGAAATTTCATCAAACAGTTGGCTACCTTAGCGCTTGCAACATCGACACAGCTTTGGACAATTTTGAGGTCTTCAGCCAAGGGAAGAAGATTTTCACATGACTTGAGGACGACGAGTGCGCCAGATAGGCTGTTTAAGGCCACTTGGGAGAGAAAATCCTCAGTCCGGCCACAAAGATTATTGTCACAATACATATTGGTCATCTGTAGGTACTCAGCAGCACACCGGAGAGCCGCCACGTTGTGTACTGTGATCTCGAAATTGAACCCATAACAAAATTTTGCAGCTTTTTCAAAAATTTCTGGTCCTCCGGGGATATCAGAGAGGTTTATTCTTGCAAGATCAGCTTCTTTTGATTCAATGATTAGTTTTCTTATGTAGTTGCTCTTTGCAATAAGCATGAACTGCCATACACAACCATAAATGCAAAATAATCAACTTATGCCCATAGATCTCTCTTTTTAACACTTCAAACAGGAACACTAATAATCAACACAAGTAAGTTTTAAGATGGCACCCCTCCCATAAACTTGAATTTCAAGATTAGCATTCACCAACCCATAAAACATAAATTCAAGAATAGTATTCTCTCTCCCTCTCTTTGATCCAAGAGCTTCCTCTTTCTTCATCCTTCTGATCCAATTCTTCCACCTCCAATTTCATATTACGGTCCGATTCCACCTCCAGAAAGCGTTATACCAGTATTTTACAATGGTTAGGGACAAAAGTTACATACCTTGTGAAGAGAGAAGTTGGCCTCTCCAACTTCAACAATAACATCAGTAGGAATTTCTTGAGAAAAGACCCTGCAATTTGAACAAGAAAAACAACAAAAAATGAGAAAAGATGATCAAACTAAAGAACACAAGAACAATTTGGGAGGAACAATTGGAGTTCAAATACCACTGGCCAGTTCTCTCCATGGCAACAGAAAGCCTGCCATTATTTCTGATGGGGGTAGCCATCGGAGGATGGGTGCTTTAAGAAAATAGAAGTATTCATGAAACTAAGAGCTGATTTTGGGTTATATAAAGATTTTAAATTTATCTTCAAGTTGCTTTTCCTTTTTTTCCTTTTTTTTTTTTTTTGCCTTCTATCTAATTTGGCTTTTAGGGGACAAGAATTTATCATTGGGCTTTTTAATCTTTTCAAAAGCTTTTAACTTTCTCAAGTAGTTTTCATGACATGATTCCAGTGTCTATATGTACCCCTGATTCCATGTAAATTGTCCAATCAATTATTGCTAGCAGTTGCCTGTAAATATCAAGTTTGCATTAAACGTACGGCACTGTGCTTACTTTAGTGTTGATATATGATATATATTATAGTGGATCGCAATTTGCAATAATATCGAAATTAAGGTCATGTATTCTCTCAGACATGTAGAACTGGCCAACGGTTTCTATTTTGAGTATGCATGTAGAGAGTTGAATGGAAAGAAATATGTAAAATGATTGACCGAATTAAAATAAATCGAAGTTATGAGCCATGTTAGTTGAGCAAGAAACAATTTGTTCACTACTTCTTTGATGCAGATGTTATATGTGTATCCAAAAATTATAACTCATGAGAGAAGTATAATCAACGCTATAGTCGAATTTAAAATATATCACAAGGTAACCTTTTATAGGAATGTTCAAGCACCAAAAGCTTCATACACCAGATAGCTTTGTGATATAATGCTAGTATGCGACTATGCGGTAGATGTCGATCCATTGAAGTGCAAGAAGAAAAGGACAATGGGAGAAGATTGCAATGGAAAAGAAGATGAAGGAAGAAGATGATGATAGACAGAAAACTATGTGTGGTTTTTTTAGGCCACTGGGAAAGAAAAGCCTATATTCGGTCGGCAATTAACACATCACTACGTCTTTTTCAAATCATATTAGTAGGTGATATTATACCATAACATCTATCTAGTGTTATAACGACACAAGACGTCTAGTACTTAAACATTTTAATCACCTAGAAAAATGCTTCCTGAGTGATTTTTCTAACTCGGATACCAACTGATTTCAGATATTCTTGCTAACTTCCTTAAAATGCTATTGCCCATGATCGTATAATGTGCGATATATCACTTGGAATCAAGTCATAAATCCACTCCATTCCCACTCCTCTTTTAAATTTA
>CAVNYN010276932.1:0-16274 GCA_963692815.1 Nyctanthes arbor-tristis
TGTTGGATTAAAATAATAGATAGATTTAGTACATTCAAGTCAGTCTTGTTCACCCACGAGAGTCTCACGGTGTTACACCATGAGAGGGGGATGTGGCAGCTGATGTGGCATTATTGACTGGGGTAAGTAAAAAAAAAAAAAATCAAAATTTCAGAATTTTGAATCCCTAATCCCTCCACTTCTCACCCACCCAAAACTCTCAACTACTCACTCACCCACCCCTCCCCTATCTGTCTCCAAACCCCCCCCCCCAAACTTTCCGGCCCATTGAGAAGGAGCTCCGGCGGAGGAGACGTCCTGCCGGCGGAGGCCCAACATTCGTGCCACATTTTGCCACTTTAATATTTATAAACAAATTTCTACATAAAATAAATATCATTAATACAAGTTTGAAAACACCCGTCCTCCGGCATTGAAACACAGATATTCTGGGAAGGAGAAAATTGGATAAACTAACTGAAAAGGCAGAACGAAAATACGGGCAGGAAGACGATGGCATTTGGAGAATTGATAGAAACTATTACATTTATCTTTCAAAAAAAAGCTAACGGAAAACTATTATAGCCATACATATTCTTTCACTAAAGTCCACAAGCACACAGAAATCAATGGAGAAAACTAAGAAAACCCCATAACTAAATATACATTACACAGAAAGCTACACATGGATAAGCCGTATCCGACAGATTTATGCCACAATTTCCAGCACCACAGTTTCCAACACGCTTGATAGCAACACAGTTTCTTGCAGCCCATCTCTTGAGAGAAAGAGGGCGCTCGACAGACAGCTGGGTCGTCTCCTCCTTTCGCCGGTAGGGATGTCAAATTAGACTTGATGAAATTTCAATGGCACGTTGGGTGCATAAGAGATGAACTTATCAAAAGAAGCGTTTAATTTGACCAGCTGCCTTGTACCAGAGGTTCCAGGTCAAAAGTATGGTTTCGTGTTTTCTTAACATGTTATCGTTTCATGACTTTTTATATCAATTTTTTATGGCTCCAAATGTGTAGTAATAGCTGAACAGTTGTCAAATTAGTGGTCAAATTAGTAGTAATTAAATTATAATAAGAACGAATAATGAGTATCAAACAAACTCTAGAAGGATGATGGCTCATGTATTCTTCTGGGACTCTAACACTTGGCTCAAGATTTTAGGGAATACTTGTGAATAGGTCAAAATTTTATAGAAAATTTTAAAATTTTACCTGTAGAGTAAGTAAAGTTTAAATATATTATTTAAATAATCATATACTTATTTGTTAATTACAAAATATTTTTCTATATTATTAGGCCCCAAGAATTATAGGTCCTGAGGTGGCCATCTCACCAGACTCATATCAGGTACATGCCTAACGAAGGCCCTTCTGCTATCGAATCATGATTGTCCTACTGAGTTCTTAAGGAATATAATGGGGTTTGTGCGGTACAATTAAGTAATATTCATTTTTTCTTAGTGTATGTCTAATTGTCCATGTTCTTAACTGAATACATTAGGTTCTTCTCCTTATTGTGTTCGTGTGTTCTTGATAGAGTTTAAATGTTATTTTTGTTGTGGGATATGCAGAGATATTGTTCGTGAGTTCTCCTATATTCATAAACTCGGTTTTATCCACCATTCGGCTCAAGTTTTTGGGGGATGCTTGTGAATGCGTCAAAACTACAAGGGGTGGATCTCAAAGTGTGGAATGCGATCGAAGGTAACCACAATGTTTTTGAAGGGAAATGGAGTAAAAAGATAGGGAAGGCTCTCATGGATAACATCAAATTGGTTAGGGAGCAGAAGAATGGACAGAAATAGAAAACTCAAAGTGCTCGTGACTTCATAAGCGTGCTTATAGGCTTGTAGGTGGTTGCTTAGCTAGGGCTCCAACCACGACCCAATGAAAAAGAGTACTCCAAAATTAAAAACGTATTATTGAAAGATTAAATATTTTTATTTTAAGTATAGAATATAATACATAAATGTGATATTTATTAGTTGACGAAGGAGGAAAAAAAGTTAATTGTTAAGTATAACTAATAATTAAGAATTCATATGATTGTCATAGTTATATCTTTTAGCTTATTAATATTTTCTACAAGAATGTTTGATTCTCTTTTTGAAAACATATTATAATCTCACCTATCATTCAATTGACCACTGACTTGATAACTGTTTATTTATAATCACAAACTTTAAATTTTCATTAAATATACACCACTCATTTCACCTTTTTATAATTTCTTATTATAATTCATTGTGAATAAAGAGTAAATCTTTGCAATATAAGTTTTAACCAAGGGCCCCCACAAAATTTTAATTTAAAAGTTGTTTTGCCCCCCCCCCTTTTGAAAACTTCAAAACAGACATATATGACTTGCTTTACATGATCAGAGACAAGGATAGCCTTTACCGCGAGTTGCAGTTGATGGGTTACAAGTATCCCGAAGGGTTGGAGGAATATTTCTCTAGCCGATTTCCAGAACTTCTTATGCATGTTCATAAAGTTATTTATGAATATTGCAAAGAGGAAGAGTACTTTAAAAGGACATACTTTGACAAGGACATTTGACTTGGAAACGGCATTCGTTTAAGCAATTCGGCTATGAAAATAAATCAGATACCAAAAATAAAGCATGATCGCTCATGTGACAAAAATCTAACAATGAGGCTGCTTTTGTTAAATTTGTGTCACGTGAGCGATCATGCTCTATTTTTTGAATCTGATCTATCTCTTTGAAAAATTTCTTCGTTTGAGCACATCTTTATCGCTTGCCCATCTATATAGGTAACCCAAGTTCACATTGGCATGCTTGTCCATGTATATATAGATAATCCAGATTCACATTAGGAAACAGTCCAAGTAGAGATTTTTTTTTTTTAATCATCAAGACTCGGCATGTTTTGTTCCGTCAGCCTAGTTAAATTTTTGCAATATGGGATCTAAATTCTTATTGTGTCTTTTTATTTCCTAATTTAATTTCGTAATAATTAATTAAATCATTTACAATCCCATATCTTGACCCTTGTACACCTTTACAAATGAAACTTATCTGTCCTAATATAAGCTTGATGAAAAATGATCACGCTTGTTTGCTTTTCAAAGATAAGATAAAACTTATTGGAAAGATAAACTTTATAAGTGATTTTTCTAATTTGTCATTATTTAGTGAGCATGGACTAAAATAATAGTTATGCTAGGTTAGTAAATTAAATAAGGTTATTTAGTAAATAAATAAATAAATATTACTCAATTTAGATACAAGTTTATATATTTGGAATAACCAAAAAAGGTAAACAAATCTACATAATTAGTATGTAGGATGTATAAAATATATATATACTATCTCAAAAAGATGGTCATATTTCTTTTGTCACATAAATTAAGAAAAGTTCATTTAATAGTAATGGAAAAGTAAATTTTAACGTCATTTTCCCATTATACTCTTTAATTTTTTAATTATTCCACTTTAATAATTCAATTTTTTTTATAACTATACACACTAAATATGGTCATATAAGAGAATTAGTATTTCAACTACTTTTCAAAAAGGAAACTGGACTATATTTTGGGATTGACGAAAAAGGAAAACTGAATCTTTTTGGAATGGAGGTAGTAATTACTATACATTTTGCAATTATCATTTTATTGCCTACAAAATCACATTCAAAGCACATGTTTTCAATTAGTAGTATTCAAATGGTTGAATGTGACTCCCTTTGCACCGACTAGAATATTTTCTTCTAATATTAGTGTTCACAACATATATTGTAAATCGGGTCATTTCTATATTTCACACCGGAATTAAAATTTGTTAGCACACACATGCTTTCTCATTCTATTTCAACCTTAAATTTTGTCAAACAAATTACATCCGCATATCTCATGAGACTCACTGTACTTCAAAAATCTCAATCATTTAACTCTACTCGTTGTCTCTCTTATTTCGAGGAAAAAATGTGTTCACTAATGGGCACGACTTCATTCTCTTTTATTTCAGTTTTTCAGTGTTGATTTTATTTTTTTGCTTTGTATCCTGAGTGTAATTTATGATAAATTAATAACTTCCATGTTCTGAGTTATTTATACTGAAAACACTCAAAACAACATTTTGTTATTGAATTTTCTTTGTAAAGCTTTTTTCTTATTTATGAAAATGAATTTATATAATAATACTTTGAATAACTGAACACTCAGAATAGCCTAAAGACACGATATATATGTCCTAAAATATTCCATACATTTCTTTTAGATACACCTTCATTTATATCAATATATTTATTGGCATTGACTTATTATTATTTTGAAATATGGAATCTTATTCAATATCAGCCTCCAAGTTTTAGTACATCAAAGATGAATGAAGGGGGAATATTATACCAATCTATGGAGAAAGGCATAGAACCAGCTCCCCATGCTAGATGATGGACAACTTGATTGGCTTTTCTCTGAACACATGGGAATCCCTGCTTATGAACTTTTCGAACATAACTCTTACATTCTTCAATAATCAAACCGAAAGGGGAACAAACCGTAATCTTTTACACACACATATATGAACATCAAATAAAAGTATCTGTATAATTGGGAGTAGAAAAAAAAAAGTATAGCCTCATCAAAGTAGACTATATTTTGAGGCAAACGAAAAAGGAAAAAAACCGATATCAATAGGGCGGAGAAGTAGAAAAACATTATTTCTAAACTTTATTGTAATGACACTCCCTTAGATAGAAATTTTCTAAACTTGATTAAGCTCTAACCACTCATGTGGAAAACATCTAACAAAGGAAGCAGTTTTTTTTTTAGATGTTTACCACATGAGTGATCAGGCTCCATAGAAAGACAGCCCCTAGACAGCTATTGATGAAACTTTGAAGGTTATTCCTTAAAAATAAAGAAAAAGAATATTATTTCTAAACCTTGATCGTTGCTCAAGAATGATGTTGGCAAAATAGTTGCCGAATAACCACTATGTTTGGCAACAAATTAAAAACCAATTTTATTTATCAATCAATTTAAATTTCAAATTTTGAACACACGGTAATGTCACATTTAACCACATATTTGATGTGATATGAGCTTTCACATTATTTTAATCATTAATTACCTCTACATGACACAATTAAATATAGATGCCGATACAAAATTTAAATTTTAAATCCATTTATAAATCTAACTTTTTATAATTGGTTACCAAACAAAGCCTCGCCATAAGAGCGCACTAATTCAAAAGGACAAGTAGTGTATACATAAGACAAATTTTGAAAGCTCTTCCCATTATTATTACTGGTAATTCTCTAATCACTTAGTAGATTATATATCTTCTCTCTATACACATATTCCTATTTTCACACAAATTAAGAAATGTTCAGTTAATTTAAAACTTAGTTATAAGTGCATCTCTAGGTGAAATTTTAAAGACTCAATGACAGTTTTTTGTTAAAAAACCATCATAGTTATAAATTACAAGAAGGCACTGGTGGTTTTCTGAAACAATAGTTTCTTGTATTTTATAACTATGTCGATTCCTTAAGGTTTTGTAGAACATCTTTAAATTTAAATAATAAAAATTTTAGCCTTCCCCAAGAAACTCTTTATTTTTTACTCATTATTTTACCTTTTACTAGTAGCACATGCACACACACGCGCGCGCGCGCACACACACACATACATAATATATTTCATGATTTTGAATTAATATATTTGTAATTTGACTCCTTTTTTTGCGCCTACTAACTCCCCAACCTTTTTTTATTATCGTATTATTATATCCCCAACGTCATTTTTGTCCCTAATCTCACAATTTTCACCATTAATCCCTATCAAAATGACTATTATATTTTTAATTCTTTATTTTCACTGTAGGTCCTCAGCCTTTTAATTTTTATACAATTTTGTTTCCATTATTTTTTAGGCACATAGGTGCCTTGACATTTCATTTTTTGTTATGTTATATTCCCATTAATACTTTCCATAGATAACATTTTAATTTTTACTGTTAATATCGATTAAAATAATCATTATACCATTAAATATTTAAATAAAAAATAAAGAATAATATAAAATAAGAAATCCGCCTATTCTAACCTACTCCAAGACAACCCAATGACAATAATAAAAAATAATGATAACAAAAAAATTCAATCTATAATAGTCTCGATGGATATCAAATCCACATCGAAGAAAGTTATCGATCAAAGTATCAGCGTGATGAATCAAATCTTATTTCTTGATATACCGCAAATCACGTGGCGGATACAGATTGGGTAGATCCGACCAAAAAAATTGATGTTTGATTTATGAAAAATAAACATTACCCTAATACTTTAATTCTAATTTAATTTCTTATCTCTCTTTGTAATTTTCACCTTAATTTGCCCTCAAATTGTTATACGTCTCAGCCCAATTTAATCCACTACTTGTAGATCCACAAAAAATTAGAACTAGTGCATTAAGATTCAGTTTCATTTTTGTAAATTCAATTTTTTTTGTGCCTGTATCCACCCTAATCCATATCTGCTACGTGATATGTTATGAAATCAAAAATCCGATCCGATCTGTTGTACTGACTCTTAGATCAGAAACTTTTTTATGCAGATTAGGTATCCATCAAGTTTGGTCTAGATCGAGTTTTTTTTGTTATCACTACGGGCTAGGATTGATGGAGTTTTTATTTTTTATTGTTCTTTATTTTTTATTTTTATTTAAATAATTAAGGCTATAATAGTAATTTTAGTAGAAATTAATATTAAGAACTGAAAGGTTCAGGATAGAAGGTATTATTAGGGACGTAACGGGACAATAAATAAAAAGCCATGGGTCCTATATGCCCAAAAAATGACAGGGATAAAATTGTATAAAAATTAAAAGGTTTGGGGACCTATAGTGGGAATAAATAATTAAGGGTGTAGTAATCATGTTGACAGGGGTTAATGGTGAACGTTGAAATTTCAGGGATGAAAAGTAATGCTGGGGACAAAAAAGGGTAATAAATGAAAGGTTGGGAGCCTAGTAGGCCTCAAAAAAAGAATGAGGACAAAATTAATACAAAGTTAAAAAGTTAGGGACCTAGAGTGAAAATTTCCCTTGTTAATAAACAATAGAATTGGTTGTGATTTTACTAAACCAGCGTTGAAAGTTATAGTCATTAAATTATAGATAGTAGATTTAGCTCTCAAAATTTGTAGAGTCCAACCCACTCTTTATTTTTAAAAGAATATATTGGAGCTTACTTTTTAGCATTTACTTTCTATAAATATATATTTTTACACTTTTTAGCTTTGAAATTCCAAATGTTGGGTATATAGTTTACAAAGAGCATTTGAGTAGTAAATAATGTCTATGCTATTAAGATCTTTTCATTGTGGTGTCAACCCATTGCTCGAGACAAGTCTCACGGTTCCCTTCCCTTGTAATCATGCCTTACGTAAAATTGTTTTTTTTTTTTTTATGAAGATTTTTTTTTAAGGGTTGGTTTTATAACAAACCAACTTCGTGGTTTTATAGAATCGAACGCCTATATGTGACAATAATAATCTGGTGGAGACAAATGCATCATAGCTAATTACGTTTGTTATTATTCATTAGAAGAAAAAAAATTAATACTCTAAAGTACCGAATATCAGTATTGGCCAATCAAGAACACATGTGTGTTTAAGGGTCTCAATTTAACAATAAATTAGATTATGTGAATTCACATGTCGGTTCTGGATTTTACCAATAAAATGGAATATGATATTCCAGAGTACTAGAATTTTGTTAGCTTAGAATATAACTTTAACGGTTGCTTTCTTAGACGTAAGGATGACAATTTAATCGAGTCAACCGAAAATTCACAGGACCCAATCTGAACAGGGCAAAAATTTTTCTTCCTGCGTGTTAGACTCAACCTGAACTGGCCTGCCTAATTCAACTTGAGAAAAAAATTTAAAAATAACTAAGAAATATGAAAAAAAAAACAAAAGTATCAAAAAATATTTAAAAATTTAAATTGGCCAAAATCCTACCCGATCCGTCCTGCTACCCGTTGACGCTACCTGTTGATGGATGAATTAGATTTGTCCCTCGTAGTTCCAATAGTGTAGCTCATGAACGTGCTTTTTTGGTATATAGTTGGTGTTGGTCCTTGTATAGTTGGTGTTGGCCCTATCAAGGTGTCCCTTTGTTCTTATCATCTTATTAGCTCCCGTTTACCTTGTCAGCTTTACATTTTATTAAAAAAAATAAAAAGAATATTGAAAAAGTAAATTTACAAACTAATTTTTTTAAAATACCCCTATTTAATCAAGCAAGTGTATTTAATGCAATGTAAAGAGCCTAGAAAATACCCTATTTGATTAGGGGATATAAATAACTGTAAATGAACATAAAAAATAACATCAAATAAAGAAATATGACATGGTAACTGAAACAACTAAAAAAGGAAACATGAACAAAGTAAATGGGACGGAGGTAGTAATTAATAAAAAATTAATTAATCAATCATCATGATGATATGATCAAGTTATTCTAACCCAAATTTGCTTTTCTGAAAAAACCAAAAAGAAAATTAAGAAAAATTAAAGTATATAAACTAACAATTTGTTCTTCACTAAAAAAGACGGATATATTTCTTCCCCCAAAAAAAAAAAAAAGAAAAAAAATTGTTGGATATATATGTACGTATTAGTTTGTGATCATTAATTAATTAATTAATGAAAGTGATACAAGTTTTAGATCTCATAGAGATAGTACAATGAACAAAACTGAAAGTCTAAAACCTTTAGTAATAATATATGTTGACAACAAGAAAAACCCTATTTTAGTCTTGCTACTATAGCTAATTACTTTCCTAATCATAAATGCATGGTTGACGGACCTTTATTTTCTTTTTTATTTTCTTTTTTTCTCTATTTTTGGAAAACGGGAGACGAATTCTCATTAGATAAAGGATTATTCAGTACATCATGAATCGACAAAGAATGAAGCCAATCTATAGGAATAAAAGAAATACATGGGTTACTATATGATCTTTCCCTACGAGCCAACTCATATGCAACTGTATTGGTTTCCCGTCTAGCACGCACCACCTCGTAATTGTAATACATAGTCATCATCGCCCTACAATCCCTGACCATGAACCCAAACCCAGTGCGATCATCGTGTTCCTTTTCCACTCTGTGACCATCTTGGCATCCACTTCAAAGATAATATTGGAGTGCTCTCCGTCATCCACTTTATGGCCTTTCCCCATAAATCTCTGCTTCTTTCAGTTGGAAATTGGCCTGGAGAGTGTAGCGGTCGAAAATTTTAAAACTATAAATTTTTACAATTTCAAATTTTTAAGTCATATCGCTACCAATTCCTTCAAATTTAATTCTTTAACATAATTTAATTATACATAATAAATATTTATCTTAATTAAGAATTTATTAAATTATTTATTTAGTTATTTACCATTTAATTAGCCATTTAACTAAATTAAACATAATTAACATTTTACAAATTTTCTTTTATTCATTAGCCAATTTCTACAAGTTTAATTACTTAGTATCTTAATTCAATTTCTTAGTTCTTAATTCAATTTGTTATATTTAAAAACAAGCATTCAAAATTGTCACAAATGGTAGTCCTCATTCAACCCTCCATTCTCATGCAACCCTATGCCAAAATGATGTGTATATATAATTTCCCAACCCCTCACTTCCAATCTCAGCCAACCTAGCAGCCACCCAAGGTTCCCCACCTCTCCCCCTCCTCTCCAACATTTCCCCTTCTCCTTCACTGTGTCTGAACAATGTCTACATACTCACCTAGTCACAATTCCTTCTTCATTCAAAATTTTCAAAGCAAAGATTCAACTTTAAATTTCAATTCACATTCATCACACACACATTGATTCATCCTTACAACCCATTTCAACATTCAACAAATTCATATAGTAAAAGGAAATTTACACACACATGAACACAAACACTGCCTTTTATTTGCCAACAACAAACATTTCACAAATCTCCAAATTTTGATGCATTTCATTGATAAAATAGTTGGCAAGAAAGAAAATGGAACCACATTCTTGGCAACAACACCACCACCGTGCGCCGCCACCACCGCCACCACCGCCACTGCCGCCTACGCCGCGGCCAACACTACCAACATTTTTACCCAAATACTTACCACACATCTAGGAACCTAACTCAAGTATGTATATTTATTTTTGGGCAACGTAACCCAGGAATTTTTTTCAGATTTTGAAACAATCCTCGACCGAATCCATCTCGGTTCACCCCTTCTCCGCCACGCTTGAGCCCCAAAATCGCCCCTTGCCATGGGCGTTGCGCTAGGAGGCCGAGCGCCGTGCCCGGCGCGGCTTTGCCGATGAATGGGCCAAAGCCGCCTGCCATCTCTCTTCCATTGCTCTCCTGAAATTTGCTTCTCTGTTTTTTCGAACCAGAGTGAGAGCTGAGGAGTAAATATGATACCTTTTAATGTTTTTAATTTCAGCCCCCAATGTTTTGAGTAGTTTCATTTAAACCTTAATTTTCGGTTTTAGTTTAAGTAAGCATGCAAGTTTCTGATTAGGTTACGTTGGCCCTTGAAATTTTAGATCCCTTTCAGATGAGCCCATAAACTTGTTTTTTGTTTATTTTAGCCTATAAACTTTTATTTTCCAATATTTTAGTCTCTTATTTTGGGGATTCTTTCAAGTTAGTTTTGAAAGTTTATAAGATTTCAATTTTAGTTTATATTTAGACTTTATTCATTTAAATTCATAAATTAATTTATAATTATTTTTAATTAAAGCCCTATTTTCATTAAATATGAGATTTAATGACTTTAGCTATTTAAATTCTAATTTTTGGATTTATTGAATTTTTAAGGATTTCTAAATTAGTTTAAATAAACTCATTTATTTTATACCCAAATTTTGGTTAATCTGTGATTTCCTAGTTTTCTTTAACTTTTGGATATTAATCACATTAGGCACTATACCCTTAAGTATTTCATACAATTATTTTGTTATAACTTAGTTTAAAAATAATTCCTTTTATAAATAGCTCATTTCACAAAAAATCTTAATTTGAATTTTATATTCTTTTATAGGTGAGGAGTGAAGAATAAAGTGAGTAAGCCTTGCCCATTAACTCGACGACTTGGAATTTTGAAGTAGACTCTTTTCTAAAGATATTTTCTCACAAATAGCGCTAATATTAATTTATTGTTCTATGAATTACATATGGAGCTTTGAATTATGTTCTTATATGTTGTTTACATGAGCTTATTTGTTTATTGCCTGAGATGAGACGAGACAAGACTTTTGTATATGTTTTATTGCTATGCGTAGATTTTACATGCATGCTATTATTTTATATGCCTTAGGGCATGGGACGAGAGTCGGAAACCTGCATTTACTATATGATACTTGTTTTTGAGTAAAGACTATTTGAAACTTATAAGATGTGAATTGTACTTTTATATGTATGTTTATAGTATAAATTGATTAATATTGCGCTGAGTCTACTGAGTATTTCTATGAAATACTCGTCTATTTCAAAATTAATATTTTATAGATTTGGAGTTGGAGGAGACGCATTGAGCAATGGTGGCTTTCAAAATAAATTAAATTAGCGTTATTTTGAATGACTTGAACTTTGTTTAAGTACTTGGAAAACTTTTGATGTCTTGTGAGCAGTTGATTATCACTGACAAATTATCTTTTATATTATTACTTTTGAATCAAGATATTTTCCACTTTATATTCACTCTTGATTTATTTTGATTTATTTTATTTAAAAGAGAGAAAAATTTATTGACGTCTCGGGCACCCAGAACCCGGGGCGTTACAGAGAGTTTGCATTCAATAACAAATAAAGTGACCAACTCCATCTCAAAGTACCATTCCGATTCCCAAGCCTTCTCCACCTCTATAGATGGCCGCAGCAACATTACATTTGAGGTACCCAGATGTAGGCTTGGTCCAAGGCTGTTCAACTCGTGGCTGTATCACAATAGTATCCACTCTCCTAGCGTCTTGCCATTCAAGAAGAACATGCATACCACTGTTGGTAGTTTGTGACGGATGTTGCTACTGGCCTTTCCATAATTTAAGGTTTCTTTGCTTCCATATTGCCCAAGCAACCACAACTAATCTCTCCGCCTCGATCACTTGTTATCAAGCACATAAAAGAACCAATCTTTAAAAGAACCTCCATTCCCATGAAACCACCCTATATTAGCTTTTCTCCAACATTCTTTAGCATATGAACATTCCACAAGAACGTGTGAGGTTGTCTCCTCGGCCCCCTCACAAATTACACATTCTGGCGTTATTTGCACTCCTCGATCAATCAGCTTCTCTCTTGCAGGCAAACAATCACGGCAAGCCCTCCAAACAAAAGTTCACATCTTAGGAGGAATGTTCAACTTCCACTTGTTCCACCAAGGACCATGTTCATATAAAGCCACATATTCTTCATTCACTTCCATGAGAACTCGATAACCCGATTTGACCATATAATTACCATTAGCACTATAATGCCATATGAGTTTATCCAGTTGAGGAAAGACATTAAGAGGAATACTTCTAATTTGTTCAACTAGCTTCTCTGTCAGAAAATAGTGCTTCAATGAGATTCAAATCTCATTCTCTTCTATTTGGCTTCATAAGATTGCTCACACATGAGTCCTCCAATTCCGGGCTTCCGTGTATCAACTTTGAAGTGGGAATTATTTTTAAGCGAAGGATCCTTCCATGCCCGAATGCTTCTACCATCCCCCTGTGACGACCCGCCTTGCTATATCCAAAGTTCAACCTTTATCCATCAAAGTCAAAGGTATACTTCCTAAGTCAATGTCAAATTTGGACTAAGATGCATTAATTTAATTTTGGATTTATCATTTAAGCAATTAAATAAGTTTGGGATCTATGTGGAGTCATATTTTAAGTTTGGTAGTTAAATGAATTAATGCATGAAGTTAAGGACCTAAATGGAACAAGATCGGAAGAGCGTTAATGACTAAGTGGATAAATATGTAGAGTGGATAAATGGGTAGAATTAAAGCCAAAATATCAAAGGAATTTGGTGGTGAGAAATGGAGACACAGAAAGAGGCCGAGAAAGGGAGCTCGGGAGACCAAACCGAGAAGAAAAAGAAAAATAGTGAGAAATGAACTTTGAAGCTAGCCACAAAAACTTTTGAAGTGGGCCTTGATCAACTTGAGTTTTATGTTTTAGCTTGGTTCAAGAAGTAATTGAAGTTTTAATTCTATATTATGTTTAAGTTGGAGTTTTGATATATGGTTTGATGTTATGAATATTAAATAGGGAAATGACTAGTTTGTTGAAATAAGCTACATATATTTAAATTCCTTGAAGCTTATGTTTGGTATGAGATTTTAGGGTTTGAAGTTATTGAGTTTAATTTATGGAATTAATAAGTTAAGTGAATTTAGCTCTTTTTTTACTTTGTCTATGTAGAAGGTGTTGATATTAAGGTGATTGTTAAATATTAGTTCAACTATACAAAGACATGGATAAACTAGCATAATTAGTTACTTTAAAGGAAGGGGATTTAAAAATATATGGATTCAATTTCCAATAAGTGAAAAGGGGAGTTATTGAGCTATCATAAGGTGTTTGATGTCCAAACTTTTAAAACAAAGAATGAATTCCCAAGAGAACAACTTATAGATTGCTTGGAAATTTGATATAAGTGACGATAACTATGGTTGAAAGTGAGTCATTAAGTGTTGGTGATATTTTAAAAGATATGATCCTATGATAATTGTAGGAATAATTGACATCAAGAGAAAATATAAAATGGGGGTAACTTTATTTAGTTAAAAGAAAAGATGGAATTGATATGAATTTAAAAGAAAGCAAAGGAATAGAGAGGAAGAGGAGCAACCGAACTACGAGGGAAAGAAATAGTTCATAACATAGAGGAAAATTATATGTAGATATATGTGTTAAATTATTATGCCATAAGCAATTTAAAAAGTGAATTAAATGGAGTTAAGGGTGAAAATAAGATTTGGAAAGCATTTTGCTCAAAGAGGAAATGAGAAAATGTTGAAGAATTAGAAGGAAATGATAAACTTGTATTTTTAAAGATATATAGGTAGATGGAGAGGGATAAATTAAAAAAAGTGATATAACTTGATGACAGGTAAGAATTTGTTATAGTAATAATTAATTGTTGAATGTAATTCTCATATTATGTTACAGGAATTGGGGAAAGAATTTGAATCAATAACAAAACAAGCTAGATTTCCATGTATAGCCGATGAGTGGATTTTCCTCTTCATTTCTTTCTAAATGAAAATATATTATGCTTTGACTCCACATAAGTTTGCAATATGTTGTGACGATCATGTATTTTTATAAAAATTCATGAAAGTTGATATTTCCTTAGAAACGTTCATATGGATTTTTATTTGAAAAAATGTTTCACTAGTTTTAGAGAAGTGTTGACTTGAACATGATTTATGATGGATGAAAACCTTCAAATTTTTATCCAATTTTATGAATATGCTGCATACGGGCGAAGGAGCCTATGGTTCAAGCTGTTAATACGATATACCACACAGGCGAAGGGGCCTAATATGCTAACTATGGCTCAAGCTGGTTATTGTGCCATCTAGGGCGAAGAGGTCATAAGGTACCTATGACCCAAGTTGGTGTCTACGCTCATATGACGTAAAATGATCATAGCCACGTGATGATATAAGATTGTGGATACTCTTTGGGATGGATTTTATGATGATTCTTAGAATGACGTGAATTTTCATGATTTCTAGCATTGCAAAGATTCCATAAATACTTTGATATGAGATGAATTCTAGTTAATGATGATATTTGATTTGTAATGAACATTGTTATGAAAAGCAAAGTTGTTTATGCATTTTATAAGAGATTTTGTAAAAGATGTATTTTTGACTTTCCAAAATATGTTTAATTATAAAACTCCACCCACTGGGCTAGTTAGCTCATCTATTTTCATAAATGATTTTCTTTTTCAAGTAGCAACTAGAGTTTGAGCAACACATTATGACAGAGCCTGCTGTTTCAATGATTTATGATGGATAAAAACCCCCCAAATTTGTATCCAATTTTATGAATATGCCGCTTACGGGCGAAGGAGCCTATGGCTCAAGCCATTAATACGATATACCGCCCAGACCAAGGGGCCTAATGTGCTAGCTATGGCTCAAGCTGGTTGTTGTGCCGCCTAGAGCGAGGAGGTCATAAGATACTTATGACCTCAGCTGGTGTCTACGCGCATATGACGTAAAATGATCATAGCTATGTGATGATATAAGATTATGGATACTCTTCGGGGTGGATTTTATGAGGATTCTTAGAATGACGTGAATTTTTATGATTTCTAGCATTGCAAAGATTCCATAAATGCTTTGATATGAGATGAATTCTAGTTGATGATGATGTTTGATTTATATTGAACATTGTTATGAAAAGCAAACTTGTTTGTGCATTTTATAAGGGATTTTTTAAAAGATTTATTTTTAACTTTCCAAAATATGTTTAATTATAAAATTCCACTCACTGGGCTAGTTAGTTTATAAATTTTCATAAATGATTTTCTTTTTCAAGTAGCAACTGGAGTTTGGGCAACGTATTATGACCGAGTCTGTTGTTTCAAGAATTGAGCCACCATCTGACGGAATAAATTGCTTTAGGATTTATTAATACCATGATTTATGAAGTTGATATGGTAGAGATTATTAATATATATTGGGAATATGTGTGCATGATAATTGGGTTAGTATATTTATTCATGTGGGAAGTAGGATTTCTTGAAATGATGACATTTGTCATATTGTGCAGTGTTAGTGTGTTGGTGTTGGAATTTACACAGGTTGGTTTTGTTAACAAATTAGGAGAAGATATTACCAAAATTTTTTTAGAAGAATTAGTGTGTTCACGAGGCTTGACGGTAAATTCTAGCGTTCTATTGGAATTTATTGTCGGTACACATCTCACTTCAAGTAAGTTAGAGGTACTATTGGTGGGGCGTGTCACTCCAGCTCTCCAACAAACACCGTTCATAAGTAGATCTCGAGACCTGATATACTTCTCAATGTAAAACTAGGTCGACACCCAAGTTGAGAAGTAAAGAAATCACCTCTAGGATAATACCTAGCCTTGAGAACTTGGCTAACCGGCACATCCAGTTCTGAGATGAGTCTCCCTCCTTGTTTTCCTAGCATGGTTGACGGACTTGTGTTGAACTATTTATCATTCGTCTTTTTTTTTTTTTTTTTTTTTTGTATTTGCGCGCTTTCTCTTAATG
>CAVNYN010276941.1:0-37877 GCA_963692815.1 Nyctanthes arbor-tristis
TAACGGCCTCAAGAATTGGTCTCCAGTGAAACTCTAAAGCCTGGTTTCATAAGGCCTTAGATTTTCCAGGTCTATCTTCACCTATTGAAAGGTCCTCTAGTAGATGATGTTTATAGTGCTACTGTTATCATTAAGGTTTTGTGAATTTTGACTCTCGAAGCCGGCATAGTGATGACCAGAGTATCTGTGTAGGGATGTAACACGCCGTACGCATCTTCATTGCTAAAGGAGAAAGAACTAGTTCGAGTGATGGGGGTTGTGCCGTGAGCAAGTGATAGCAATTCTTGGCTTTTCTTAGGAGATCTCGCCTATGTGATTTCTACCTATGAGTACGCGGATCTTAGCTAGAGGTTGGTTCTGTGGGACTTAGGCATTGAGATCTACATGGGGACGAGGCTGTCTGTCCGCCCTTGGCGATTTGCTATGCATTCACTCAGGTACCCCCCCTTTCGATTAGCTTCTCGATCTCCTGCTTTAGATGTCTGCATTCGTCTGTGTCGTGACCCATGCTCCTATGATACTTGCAGTACTTGGACTAATCTGCATCCTCCAAAGATTTCTTTACAGACTTTGCCTTGGGTAAAATTGGATCACTCTGCGGGAGGTTGAAGATGAGCTCAACAGAGGCGTTGAGTTTGGTGAATGTCCTAGAGGAGCTGGTTGGCTTTCTCGACCTCAGGACTTGATCTCATTAGCTGGACTTCAGGTCCTCAACCTCAAAAGCTGACCTTCAGATCCTCGTCCTCAAGAGCTGGCCTTTACGTCGTCGACCTAAAGAGCTGTCCTTGGGAGCTGACGACCTCATTAGCTAGCCTTCAGGTCCCCGTATTCCAGCATTGAGGAATCCTATTTTTACAACGTCCATCAAATACAATTGACGTGCTCTGCAACTTTGAGAGCCTGGGTCTTGAAAACTTTTCTCTTTGCACGTCAGGTTGGGGTTGACCTCTAGGAATGGAACAATTTCTAGGATTTTTTTTCTTTCCTCACTGTGACCGTATAGTTTTGCTGGAAACAAAACTCGTAATTGAAGCCTGAATCTATTTATTCTGGTTTATTTCCGTCAACTTTTAGCCATTCAGTTTTCTGTGAATAGAGAGAAATTTCTCCCTTTTCTTTATGAAGTACCAACAGCCATTAATTTCTTGCCCAGAAGAGATGATTCAAGCAAAGCACAATTAATCATTCTTCCACCTTCCAGATCTTGTGCACATTTAGAAGGAAGATTCTCTTTTATTCCATGAGCAAAAATAACTTTCTGAGATGACACACTTTAAGCACATAACAGCAATAAACTATGAACGATGATCGATGGGTTTGCATTTATAGCTGAATATTTTCTTTTCACCCAAGTACTCAAACCTTAATTACGTGCAGTAACTCCATTCTTGTCAGACACAGTACCGGTTATCCTTGAAGTTTGGAGAAATTAGTAGGACTTTTGTGTCGATTCCCACATACAACGCCATTTTGTGGACGTCAAAATTTGCCATTTGAGCCAACAAACAAAGAAGATGATAAATAATGAAATCAGGTTGGATTTGTTTAGAACTTTTGAGAGTGCTTTTGAGTTGATCAAACCCGTATGGGACGTGTGATAGATTGTTATTTTTTGTATTTAAATCCCCTAAATGTATTATTAAGTATGTGATGTTATGTTAAAAAGTTCATTTTTATGCTTGAGTTAGTGAATTACAGGAAAAAAATCCAAAAGGAAGTCAAAGTGGGCAAATTTGGATCAATTGAGCACAAATTACAAAGTTTGGGGGCCGAAATGTATGAAATGAAAAGTTGAAGGACGGAATTTGAGCGCCGGGTGGCATGCGGCCGCATGTTCGAGCCATGCAGCTACATGCGAAGGCAAAAGGTGGGAAAAAAGTTCATACAGCCTGGGTGCGGCCATCTGTGCGGCCGCATATATGGTGGAAAAACTCAGAAGAAGCCCATGTGGCAGCATGTATATGTCATGCGCCTGCTGGGGGACGGCAGAAGCAGAATGTTGCAGAACAGACTATGTGGACGCACACTTCCAACCATGCGCCCGCATGATACTAACAGAATTTGGACAGAAGCTTGGCTAAGAGGCCCATGCGGTCGCATAGACATGTCATGCGCCCACATGGGTGGAATTCGTAGAGTTTCTTTAGTTTCCCATTTTAGTTAAAACTCTTTTCGTCACCAACCTAATACACGATTTTTACCTTTCTCTTATGATTTCATAGACCTTATAAAGGGGTCTAGCCTACTATTGAGGACACACCTTCACATATACATACACTTTACATTGAAACACATAGTTTTCTGGAGATTTATATACAAGTTTGATTTGGTTTTTGAGTTGAAGTTCGGGGTTAAAGAACATTGGTGCAATTATCTTTTTCTCCAGCTTTATTATTCAAAACCCGGTGATGTATTCTTCCTCTTACATGCTTAATTTTATATATTCAATGAGTAACTAAACATCTTTCTTGGGACGAGCAATGTAACCCCTTTGTGAACCCTAGTTATATGTTTGTTGATTCGACTTGTTAAATTGGTTTCTAATTAATTCTTTATCATTGCCTTGAATTGTTTTCACTTATTAGAGCTCGATAGGTGAATGTTTATTGGTTTATGTTGAACTTGATAGAGGAATGCATGAATTAGATTTAGGCGATAGAGAACATTAATTTGGACAAGACAAAGAGATTTGCTTGTAGTTGGTGCGGTCACGTAGATTGAACTTCGGGGATGTTTACATGAGTTTCCTATTCTTAATGTACTTAAGAGGGTTGTTAATGTGCTCACTTAGAGACAGGTGAGGGGGCTTAATTTAGTCAGATTAACTAGCTTCAAGAAGGGTAATTAATTAATTACGTGAAACTCGATCGTTAACTAGGATTGATTTTTGTTGAATCGATAAATGGATAGCTAAGGGAATCAATGGTGGTGAAGTTGTGAGTCCTAAGTTCACAAAATTCTTGAGAAAACTTTCACACTCAACTTCACATTTTTAATTGCTTAATTTCATTAGTTTTACTTTTATTTAGTTTAATCTTAAATAAAAGCCAAATTTCGATCGTTTCAACTAGACAGTACTTAAATCATTCCTCGTGGGAATGATAACCTAGACTCCTTGTCCATTATATTACTTATTCAACCCGTACACTTGCGTACTTGACAAACACATTTTAAACGAACAAGTTTTTGGCGCCGTTGCTGGGGAATAGAATTTAATATTGAAATTATTCAATTTGATTTAGTTTGAAATTTTATTTTTATTTTTGTAGATTTGTATACGTAGGAGTGAAGTGGAAGACTTACAACCATACGACCCAGAAATTTAAAGAACTTTCAAAGCTAGACGCAGACAACAAAGGTTCATACAAAAGATGGCTGGAGTAGGTGGTAATAAAGATAATCAAATTGCTCCGGCTAATGGGAATGAGCCTGCTGCAAGTAGGCCATTAAGAGAGTACATCATGCCTACCATTGGAAACAACTTGACCTGCTTAGTTCCACTGGCCATAACTGCTGCAAATTATGAGATAAAGCCGGGGACTATCTAGTTGGTGCAACTAACAGTTCATTCAATGGTCTGCCAGAGGAAGATCCGAATGAACGTCTGAGGAAATACGAGGAGATATGTGGGATGTTCAAAATGAATGGAGTACCAGCTGAGGCTATCAAGATGAAATTGTTCTCTTTCTCCTTGAGTGGTAAAGCAAAAACTTAGTTTTACTCGTTGCCAGCAAATTCAATCACTACTTGGATGAATCTAACACAGAAATTCATGGATAAATTCTTTCCACCTGGTAGAGTTTTGAAAATCAGAAGAGAGATCACTTTGTTTAGTCAGAATCATGGTGAAAGGATATTTGAGGCATGGAAAAGGTATAATGATATGTTAAGAAGATGCCAAAATCATGGAATCCCGGATTAGCTCATTGTGCAAACTTTCTACAATGGGTTGACTGATGAGAACAGAAGGCATGCAGATTCAACAGCTGGGGGTTCCCTCATGGACAAAACTTATGAAGAGGCAACTGAGATTTTTGAGAAGATGGTAACTAATAGCTACCAGTGGTATTCAGACAGAACAATGTCTCGACCTGGAGTTCATGAAGTAGATGCATTCACATCGCTGTCTGCACAACTTGCAGCGCTGGCAAAGAAAGTTGACGGTCTTGCAAAGCTATCGGTTAATATGGTCTAGTCTTCAGCCATATGTGACATATGTTGTGCAAATCATGCTCCTGCTGTTTGCCCAGTTGCTCCCGTGAACACACCTGAGGACGAACAAGTAATATTCGTTGGAAATTATCAGAGGAAACAAACAGGGCCATATGCTCAAACGTATAACCTAGGTTGCGAAATCACCCCAATTTTTCATGGAGAGATAACCAACAAGCGGTGAGACTACCGAGTGTTAATCAACAACCAGAAAGGAAGAGCCCATTGGAAGATATGTTCGGTACATATATGGAGGGAAATAATCAATTTATACAAAAAGCTGAGCATACTCTTCAGAACCAGAACGCATCCATAAAGAATTTAGAGACTCAGATGAGCCAAATGGCTTTGGCTATGACAGGAAGAGTGCCGGGTACTTTGCCTAGTAACATTAAAACAAATCTAAAAGAGCAGGTAAAGGCCACAACAACAAGGAGTGGGTTGCAACTGCCTGAAATTGAGATAAAAAAGCCAGTTGAAAAAGAGAATGTCAAAGAAAAAGCAGTTGAAGAGGAAAAGGATCAATCTGAAAAGAACTAACACATAGATGAGCTGGTTGAGGGAGATGATCAAAAGAAAAAAGTTCCATCACCTATCAAAGCATATGTGCCTCCAATCCCCTAACCTCAAAGGCTTCAGAAGAGCAAATTGGACAAGCAGTTTGAGAAATTTCTTGAAGTTTTCAAGAAATTGCATATCAACATTCCGTTTGCAGAGGCCCTTGCACAGATGCCCAGCTATGCAAAATTCATGAAGGAGATTCTCTCCAATAAAAGAAAGCTGGAAGAGTACGAAACGGTCATGTTAACTGGGGAGTGTAGTGCTATCATTCAGAAAAAGCTACCTCCTAAGTTAAAAGACTCAGTGAGTTTTAAAATACCATACACAATTAGTTCAATTTATTCTGGTTTAGCTTTATGTGATTTAGGTGCAAGTATTAATTTAATGCCCTTATCTGTGTACAGGAAACTTAGACGGGGAGAATGCAGACCAACAACTGCTTCATTGCAACTGGCGGATTGGTCAATTAAATATCATCGGGGAATCATTGAGGATGTCTTGGTTAAAGTGGATAAGTTCATCTATCTGGTGGACTTTATTATACTGGACGTGGAAGAAGATAAAGAAATTTCAATTATCTTGGGGTGCCCTTTTTTTGGCTATAGGAAGAGCACTGATCGATGTTCATGAAGGGAAATTAATTCTGAGAGTGGAAAATGAAGAAGTTACTTTCAACATGTTTGAGGCTATGAAACAATCTTCGTCCACTGATTCTTGCTTTCAAATTGATAGTATTGACTGGGCAACAAAGGAAATCTTTGAAGGAAATCTTCCTGCAGAACCTCTTGAAGCTTGTCTTGTGCATTCTGAAACTATAAAAGCTGAAAATTCAGAAATAGCAGAAATGGCACAACACTTGGAAGCTTTATCTTCTATGGCACGCAAAAGGGAATGGTACTATGAACCATTGGGTGAAGCTCCTAAGAAATTCTTACCTTCGATTGAATCTTCACCCATTCTACTTTACCGGTTATCATCTCAAATCATCTGACCGAGTTAGAAGAAGAAAGATTGCTCCGGGTATTTAAGCAACATCAGACAGCTATTGGTTGGACCATAGCTGATATTAAAGAAGTCAGTCCCTCACTTTGTCAACATAAAATCTTGATGGAAGATAACTCCAAACCATCCATTGAAAATCAGCATAGATTAGATCCTGCTTTGAAAGAGGTGGTAAGAGCTGAAATTGTCAAGTTGCTTGATACTGGAATTATCTATCCAATTTTAGATAGTGCCTGGGTTAGTCCTATTCATGTGATGCCAAAGAAGGGAGGAATTACAGTGGTAAAAGATGAGGACAATGAGTTCATTCCTACAAGATCAGTTACAGGATGGCGGGTATGCATTGATTACCGTAAGCTGAACAATGCAACTAGAAAGGATCACTTCTCTTTGCCGTTCATTGATCAGATGTTGGAAAGACTAGCGGGGCATTCACATTATTCTTTTCTTGATGGATATTCGGGCTACAACCAGATTCCTATTGCACCAGCTGACCAGGAGAAAACAACTTTCACATGCCCCTACGGTATGTTTGCTTATAAGAATGCCATTCGGATTGTGTAATGCACCTGCCACTTTCCAAAGGTACATGATGGCTATCTTCTCATATATGGTGGAAAGATTCATTGAGGTATTTATGGATGACTTCTCTGTTTTTTGTTCTTCTTTGATGATTGTCTCTATAATTTATCTCTTGTGCTCAAGCGGTGTGAAGAAACTAATCTGGTACTCAATTGGAAAGAGTGGCATTTTATGGTAATAGAAGGAATAGTTCTGGGACACCGAATCTCTGAATTGGGTATTGAGGTTGATAATGCAAAGATTCAAGTGATAGAGAAACTACCTCCACCAGTTTCAGTTAAAGGGATTAGGAGTTTTCTTGGTCATGCCGGATTTTACAAGATGATTCATCAAGGATTTCTCTAAAATTACAAAGCTTGTATGTAGGTTGTTGGAAAAGGATGTGCCATTTAATTTTTCTGAAGAATGCCTCATGGCTTTCACCACTCTAAAAGAAAAATTAATTTCAGCCCCAGCGATTGTCGCACCGGATTAGAGCTTACCTTTTGAAATTATGTGCGATGCAAGTGATTATGCTGCCTTGGGACAGTGAAGAGATAAGGTATTTCATGTGATTTATTATGCCAGCAGAACTCTTAATAGTGCTCAAACTAATTATGCAACTACTGAAAAAAAGTTGCTGGCAGTAGTCTTTGCTTTTGATAAATTTCGCTCATATCTCATTGGATCAAAGGTAATTGTCTATACTGATAATTCTGCCTTGAAATATCTGTTTGACAAAAAGGATGCTAAACCATGGTTAATCAGATGGGTGTTATTATTGCAAGAATTTGATATTGAAATCAAGGACAAAAAGGGTACAGAGAATCAAGTGGCAGATCACCTATCCAGACTTGAGCAACCGGATGAGGATATAATTGGGGAAATAAATGAGGAATTTCTAGATGAGCAGTTGCTGCAAATAGAAAAAGTGCCATGGTATGCTGATTATGTGAACTACTTGGCTGGAAAGGTTATTCCACCTGATTATTCTTATCAGCAAAAGAAGTTCTTCCATGATCTGAAGTTCTATTATTGGGAAGAACCATATCTCTACCGCAGAGGACCAGATCAGATAATCAGAAGATGTGTGCCCAATGAAGAGATGAGGTCTATTCTTGAGCAGGTTAGTTCTTCACCTTATGGCAGTCATCTGGGCCTACTAAAATTGTTGCTAAAGTGCTCCAATGTGGTTTCTACTGGCCCACCTTATTCAAAGATGCTTTCTCTTTTGTTAAAGCTTGTGACCGGTGCCAATGTACTGGCAATATTTCTTCAAGACAAGAGATGCCTTTGAACAATATCTTGGAGGTGGAAATACTTGATATTTGGAGCATTGACTTTATGGGACCGTTCCCTCCTTCTTACAATAACAAATACATTTTAGTTGCAGTTGATTATGTGTCCAAATGGGTTGAGGCCAAAGCATTATCTACTAATGATGCTAAAGTCGTGGTTGAGTTTGTTAGAAAAAATATCTTTACTAGATTTGGAGTACCACGAGCAATTATCAGTGATGGGAGCACTCACTTTAACAACAAGCTTTTTAAAGCGGTGTTGTCAAAATATGGAATTCGTCACCGAATGGCCACGTCTTATCATCCTCAGACTAGTGGGCAAGTGGAAACATCAAACAGATATTTGAAGAAGATTCTTGAAACAACTGTCAACTCATCATGGAAAGATTGGGCTAAAAAGTTAGATGATGCATTATGGGCATATCATACGGCTTTGAAAACACCAATTGGGATGTCACCATACCAACTTGTGTTTGGTAAAGCCTGTCACTTACCAGTTGAGCTGGAACATAAGGCGGCTCTTAAGCAACTAAATCTAGATATGAAAGCAGCAGGGGAAAGAGATGTGTGCAACCGAATGAGTTAGATGAGTTTCGATTGGGTGCTTATGAGAATGCTTCTATTTACAAGGATCAGACTAAAAAATGGCACGACTAGCGGATTCAAAAAAGAGAATTCAAAATTGGGGATCAAGTTTTACTTTATAATTATCGGTTGAAACTCTTTCCAGGTAAACTAAGGTCAAGATGGTCGGGTCCATTCACAATTGCTCAAGTTTTTCTCTGTGGCACCTTTAAGCTCTATCATCCTTAAAAAAGAAGCTTCAAAGTCAATGGACAACGCCTCAAGCACTATTTTGAAACTAATTTTTCGAAAGAAAAGTTCGTCATTGACATTGCAGTACCGGAGTGATTTCTGAAACAATCGGGCTCAAGATTATAAACAAGCGCTTGGTGGGAGGCAGCCCACCCAGTAACTTCGTTTCTTTATTTTCCTGCACTTTATTTAAATACCTTAGGAGTAGAATAAATTTAAGGTCAGATATTTTTCTCTAAGTTGCTAGGATTTTTAATTTTAAATTTCTGATTTCATTTCTTTTAGGCACTTTTATTTCAAATGATGAAATTAGAATTTTACATTAATTGTCTTAAAAAAAAATTGAAACACAAACGCAAAGGGCCGCATAGAGCACGCACGAACGCACACTTCGTCTCTCTATTCTTCCTCTGTTCTTCAATTTCCCTCAACGGAAATTCATCACAGCCACAAATTAGCGTCTGAAATCGCCATGTTAGCTAACTAGGAATCAATTAGCTTAGCTTTTTCTGGAATTAACTCAATTTTTTAGATTGAACTAGGCCAACACCCAAGGTAAGCCCCCTGAACTGCTTTAATGAAATTTTTGGGGTTTTGTGGTCTGTTTTGCTTGATTGCTTGATGATATGATGAACAAATCTTGCCAACCTAGCTTAGAAATTAGATTTAGAGGTAGAAAATGGAGCTGAAAATCGCCCACTAACCCCTCACTAGCGAGCTTGCTGCTTGAAATTTTTCGAACGTTTTGGATTGATTTTATCGTGTTTTCTTCTTGGCTTGTGCCTTAGTAGATGCTAGGATAGGACTTTAACCACTTGTATGTGTGAATGGTTGGCTAAGAAGCATAAATGTACCTCCTAAACGTTTGGTTAAAAACTGCCCTTCCCATGCTCGATGAAATGCCCGAACGAATCCAATGCGTTTCTTTTTACTTGTACTTTTGTGGATTTAGTACTTGAATGATAGGGAATATGTAGGGTGTTTAGAAGAAGCCGTTGGACCTTTGCATTATTAAGATTGATCATGGTTGGGAAAAACAAGAAACTTGTGGCTGTTTTAAAAGGGGAGGGCAGCCACTGCCCTATGCCTTCGGCCCCCTCTCGTCTAGCTTAAATGAACTCTAAATGGCCTGAAATTTTGTGTGAAGCTAGACCAATATGTGAACTTTCAATCCCCAAAAGATAACTCGGTAAAAGTCCTCTTATGTGCATGTTATACATTGTTGAACTTGCCACTGTGCACTTGTGTCCTTGCTAGGTACCAAATTTGGCCCCTCCTTGTTTGGCCTAATTCAACTCCGTTTGGCATGAAATCCAAGTATGATGTAGTACATATTATGTAGCTTCATATGTCCAAAGATGGCTTGGTAAAATTTGTTAATTTGATCATGTTACTCAGGGTCGACTTACGGCTGTTATTGACTAAAATTGTCCTCATTGTTGCCCATGCTCTTCCGATCTCATTACATGTACTTATGCTAAAACATGTTTTACAGTGGCTAAATGTTCCATTTATCTTTTGTAGTTTGACCATATCTTGCAAAACTTAAATGCGTCCTAAAAGAAAAGGAAAACAAGGGGAGGAACAAGGAAAAGAGGACTGGGCACCCGTGAGGCTATTAAGGAGAGATGGGTGATCTTGCAAGACTTTACAGATGCAAGCTTGGGGACGGTGATAGAAACATGTGGGTGGACGAAATATGTCACCGAGCCGTCCAAGGGAAACTTGAAACTGTCCAGGACTTTTACAGAAATTTTAATGCCGACATTGAAACAACATGGGGCACGGCGCAAGCATCAGATAAGAGCATTTGGAACTTAGGTCAAGTTCATCTCTGAGGTGATCGATGCTTTCTTGAGTCTAGACAGCTCTAACGCAGTTTAAGTAGATTAGTTTAACTTTTCGTGCAGTGACGAGGATCTGGCTCGTTTCCTAACTGGCACGGGACCATCAGAAGTGGCACATGTGAAGCAAGTATATCAGAATAGTGATTTTTGCGATGACGCTTGGCATCTGCATCACTTTGTTGCCTCTAATTTTGAGCCAACCTCCAACAAGACTGCAATCAACTCTACCAGAGGCCGCCTGTTATATCACATGACTCAAGGAACACAATTTGATTTAGGGAGGCACATATACAATTAAGTTCGAGACCTAGGGATTGCCAAGGGTAACAACAAAAGACTTTTATTCCCTTGAGATCGGATTACTGGAATTTCCATAGCAGCAAGGGTACGGTCAATTCTGACTAACGAAACTCTTTTTCACCAGACCCGCTCTGCAAAAGTTCACAGGAGGGCTCAACCAAACAACAGGCAAAGAAGGCTCGAACTGCAGACTCGGAAGGAAGTCTGCCCACATCTGGCCTTGGGGAGGCTAGCAGACCCGCACTTGAGCTTGAGCCTGAGCCCTAGCCAGTAGTTGATCCTCCAAGCCAGCCGATTACATTTGAGCAGCATGTGTTAGGGTTTCTTTAGACCATTGGCACTAAAATTTCAAAGCTGAAGGAAAATAGAGGAGGCTCGAGGACTTGGCTTGATAGTTCTTAACAGCATCGTCCTCCACTACTGGCAATCAAACTTGCTATATAGGTCCTACTCCATCATCCCCGTCCGACCACGATCCAGCCTCACCATCAGCCATACCCCCACAGAGTTCCTGAATCTTTACTCCCTAATTTTGCTATTTTGGAATCACATTGCGGACAATGTATAAATTTAGTGTGGGGGTGGGTGATTACTTTTGTTTATTCTATTTGGCTGATGTATATTTCTGCTATCTCTTGGTCTGTATCTTAAACCTACAATGTTGTCAAAGTTGAATTTGTTTAGTTGTGTTTTATGTTCAGTGTTTTATGTGTTAAAAAAAATATTGTTTAGAGTGTTTTGTGGGCATTTGAGAGAGCAACTCATAATCTTAAAGTATTGGATTCTACAGGAGTATTGCTTTGCTGGAATTAAGATCTTAGGCAATGCGAGAAAAACAAAGAAAATAGTTAAATTGGAGAGATAAATCAGTGCTATTGGCCTAGAGAGACTGATAACACAAGTGAATTAGTGAACTTGCACCGTATATGTGATAACTTTGCCTGGATTTGGTCATGAGTGGATTAGGTTGACAAATTTAACCTGCTGAGATTTTTCTAATTTATAGATTTTTGTAATCTATAATCCTATAAATTCAATGGTCAACTTTTAACTTAGAATTGTACAAAGAATTTAACTTACGAGCCAGAATCCTAGTCCAGGATAAAGAATCCTAGTGGACTACAAAGAATTGTATAAAGAATTTATAGGACTAGGATTACCAGGAGAAAATGATACCTTACGAGCCAGAATCCAATTTATAGAGCAAAAACAACAAGAGAAAAGTCTACAAGCTAATAACACTTTGAAATATCATAAAGTATATAAAAAGTTATGTTGTAATAAACTACAATATAAACCAACTCAATGGGGATGCCAGACCCTTAAGCCATATAAGAGAAGAAAATTTTACCAAAAAAAGAAATTGAAGAAACCTTATAAGAAAACATTTAAAAGATATAGGAACCATATAAAAGATATTTAATTAAGAAGAAGAGAAAATAAAACAAAAACATATCTAAAAAATCCTAACAAATGTAAATGTTATACATGTGGAGAAATAGGTCATGTATCACTAGAATGCCCTAAGAAAGACAAAAAGAAGAGTATGATGTCTATATCTTTAATTAAAATAGATAACTGCAAATTAGTACCTGGAACAAGAAGAAGAATGGGAAGATAATCTTGAAGATGAAGAATTATATGAAATAGAAAAATAGGAATTAATAAATACAATAATGGAATTAGAATCCTCTGCAAGTGAATATAGTGAAGAAGAAAGTGGAGAACAAGAATATTTTTACATAAACATGATAATAGAAGAAAATGAAGCAGACTGTAATTACCAAGTAGAAGAAATGAGGAAAATATTAATGAAAGATTAATATTTAATCTAAGAAATTTGAAAAAATATTAAAATAAAAAAAAATATATATACACATATTAATTAAATGAAAGGAGCTGCGGTACAATCTGACCGCAATTTTTCAGCTCATTTTACTATAAGTGGGGATATTTTGGTTATTTGTTTTATTTCGTTGGTAACTGGTGCGGTAAAGATTACTTTTTTTCCTTTTTATTTATTTTTTATTATTATTATCTAATTCTTCCCTTTCTTCTCTGACTTCTCCCTCTTTCTTATTGAAGAATCCTTATGGGATCTACTTCTCTTTTAAAAGTCTTTGATTTATCTTATCTTCTAATGTCTATCCCTTCTTAATAAATTTTTTATTTTATGCATTTTATAATTGTGTGATTATTATCTAAGTTCATTTTTGTCCCTCCTTTTTTGTTTATTCGTACTTTTTTATTACCATTTAAGGGTCATTCTAAGGTTTATGTTTGAAAGATAAACAAATTAAATAGAATGCATTATTCAACTACAATACAATAGCCAAATTTCTTTAAAAACTAATTTAATAGCCGAATAATTATGTACAATTTCTCATTGTGAATTTTCTAAAAAAATTATTTTAAGTTCTACTTATATAATCTGAACTGGATCTTTGCAAGCAACGCACGGGTGAAAATCAAGTTAAGTGTAGAACCAAAGGAGATATTTAATTTTCCATTTTGGTAGAAAGACAAAGAAGTATCATATGTAATAAGAACTCATATTCATCCTACGGATATAGAAAATACAGCAGGAAACACTTAAATACATATTATAAGTGAAGAAATCATAAGACAAGAATTAAATCAATGGAATCCTGAACTATGAAGAAAAATAAAAAATATATATTTAGGAGTAATTCAAATAATAGCAAAATTTTATTTTAAAGAGGAATAGGTACACCTATAGAATTTTATATAAGGGATGACAGAATAACAAGCTCAGTACAAGTTGCTTTAATATGAATAGTAACAGGAAATTTAATATACCAAAAGGTGAAATTTACTATAAAACCAAATTTTAGTATAAGTATGACAGAATAAAATGAAAATAAGTTGTTAACACTATATTATAAACTAAGAGGAATAGACATAGACCCTGAAAGTAAAACCGTGAGTCTGACAATAAGAATAATATATGCTTTTACAAGCAAATACGAAATAAGATTTAAAACTGTCGAAGAAACTCATATAATAGAACCAATATTTAAGAATCTATTAGAATTCAAAACAATAAGAGAAAATCCAAGGATGACTATACCAGAAGATATAAGTATGGATTTTACTCATGCAAGATGATTAGCTAATTTACAGGACTTAAATATAAAATTTGGAGGCAGATCAATTAGTATGAGAAGAAATAATTTTAGAAAAAGGAGACACAATAGAGAAAGAAAAGGTTTAGAAAAACTAGTCATAAAAAAATAGCAAAAATGGATCTATCTAGAAATAATGAGACGAAACAATTTGAAATACTAATAGAAATAAGTACTAATAGAATATGGAAAGAATAAAAGGCACTAATAGACATTGAAGCAACTATATCCTACGTAAATGAAAGAATAATAGGTAACCTAGAATTAAAAATAACCAGCAATCCAATCCAAATACAAGACTACTTTGGAGAAATACATACAATGGAAACCTATGTAGAATTGCCTTATAAGAATAAACAAAAGAAGTGAAATAAATATAAATATGTATGTAGAACATATAGGAGAAACAAATACAGAATTATTATTAGGAACATACTTTTTTTAACAAGTAAAGCCATATCATATACAAGATGACAAAATAATGCTAACGATAAAAAGTGAAAATCTAGTAATACCCAGACTATAATGAACAAAATACAAGGAGGAAGAGAACATATATACATATTAGTAAAAATGAACTATAAATGATATCTTAGTAGAAATTATCATGCCCTATTCAATACAGGAGCATCATCTAGTATATTTAATGAAAACATCTTACCCCAAGAAATATGAATGAAAAAAAAATCAATGAAGAAAGAATTATATTAGCAGGCTTTGATTAGAGTACCAACTTAATTACTAAATAGCAAGAAATGTGAAAATACAAATAGGATAATATAAACTATAGATACACTGTATATCAATTTAATGACATGCCATGAGACATACTATTAGCAAGCAACTTCATTAAACAATATTAAACTATCACTATATATCACTATAGATGAAAAAACAATACTTGTAACAACGCTATGTCAACATATAGCTATAGCGATAAGAATCTATGAACCATATAGTAGAGAAAAAATACCTCATGTAGCAGCACATCGTGGTAAGGACAGAACTAAAACAGCGCAATTTATGCCAAACAAAAATAGGATAACTTAGTACAAGAACATTTTGACAAAATAGCAATAAAAAATATAACAGAACAATTACTAAAATTATCTGGTGATAATCCATTAGAAAAATGTGATATAAATAAACCTAAAGCAGAAATAGTTTTAGAAAATGAAACTAAAATAATTAGTGTAAAACCAATTAAACAAACTCCAAAGGATTTGTTAGAATTTGAGATGTATATTAAGGAGCTGTTAGAAGAGAAACTTATAAGGGAATCTAATAGTAAACATAGTAGTCCAGCCTTTATAATAATGAAAACTTTAGAACAAAAAGGAGGAAAATCTAGGATGGCAATAAATTATAAAATAAGTATACTAAAGAATTGAAATATCCAATTCCAAACCAAAAAATTTTATTTAATCAAATTAAAGGGAAAAGATATTTCTTCAAATTCGATTTAAAATATGGATTCTATCATATAAGGTTAACAGAAGAATCTAAATGCTTAACAGCTTTTACAGTACCCGAAGGATTTTATGAACAGAATGTGTTACCATTTGGCTTCAAAAATAGTCTGGGAGAGTTTCAAAGATATATGGATAAGATATTTAAGGATTACTATCACTTTATAGCAGTATATATTGATCATGTACTTATATTTTCACAAAAAAAAAAAGAACACATAAGACATCTTAATATATTTATAGATATAGTGAAAAATAATGGTATTATATTATCAGCACAAAAATAGAAATAACCAAAGAAAACAAAAGATCTTTGTAAAGAATTTCCATTTAGAGAATGTTAATGGATAATAGAAACTGATCACGTGAAATTGCATGGGGAGCTAGTACTAAAATATAAATATCCAGAGGAAACAGAAGAGAGAATTGCACAATATACTAGTGGGTACATTAACACCAACTCAAGCTAATTATCATATTAAGGAAAATGAATTGCTTGCTATTAAGATGGCAATTAGAAAGTTTGATTATTTGTAGTATGAACAAAATTCAAAATGAGAACTGATAATCCCAAGTAAAATATTGGCTTACAAAAGAAATAGACCCTCCTATAGCAAATAAAAGATTGATTAGATCACTACAACAGAATTCGAAATAAAAAATAACATTGTGTCAGTTCTTGGAAAAAACGACGAGATCGGAAGAGCGTCGTGTAGGAAATTTTGAAATTAATTGGCTTATTATACACGTCGGTTCCTCTTTGGAACCGACGTGTATAGGCGATGCGTACATATGGGCGTCAGTTGCCTTTTAGAAATCGATGCCCATCTCATATTATACACGACGGTTCGTAAAAAGGAACTGACGCATTTTATTATAGGCTTCGGTTGCTATAAAGCAACCGACGCCTATTGCTTTCAATATACTTCAAATTCCCACCCTTCTGCACATTTCGACTGAGAGGGTGTCTTCAGAGAGGATTTCGTGAATTCGATCCTTAAACAGCCAAACCCATATTTCTATTTCCAAAAGCCATACCTTGTCGACCGGTGGGCATTGGATGGTGTGTGCGTGTATTGGATGGTAGTGACGCGGAGGTAGCGGTCGTGGGTTTAGAGTTTTAATCCATTTCGATCTTCTCTCAGATTTTGGATAGCTTCTCCTCTAGTTCTTTATAGTATTTTGAAGGTACTTACCATCCCTTTCTTATTTAGTTTGTAATAATGAAGGAATTTGTTTACATTTTGAGGAATAAAATTCTAAGTTTGTATACATTTGTTAAATAATAATTTTGTTGATTTTAGTGGATGTATATAATTTCTTGGACATTGTTTGTTAATTACACTTATACATTGTTGTGGGTACACAAGATTTAGTTAGATTTCATGAGTTTGTGGGATTTTTATAGAAGTCAAAATTGTCGCATGCCACATGTTCAATAAAATGCCTCTTAAAGATTTGTTTTTTCAAATTACATTGATACACTGTTTTGAGAGATAGATAACTAAAAATGTGATGCTAGAGTATATGTTGTTGAAAAGTGTTGATAGAGAGATAAATTAACAAAATGACATAATATAAAAATTCAATTGGTTGTTTATGTAAATAGACAAACATCACAAATAACTTAAGAAAATCAAATAATGAAAAAAAATTTCATCAAGTTTGAGACATAAATTAATAAATATTTAAATAACAAATGATATAAATGCACAAATAAAATATGGAACTCAAACAATGAACATATTTGTTTGATTGTGTTTGTGATAAAAATAGATGAGTAAACAAATGAATTAAGTAAGTCAAATAATGTAATAAAAATAATCCGTTAAAAATAAATAACTCTTGTTTTGGTCATCTCAATAGGTCATGAGATATATATGGATCGCAGTTGGATGTATGGGAGTCGTACCTCATTGGAATATTTGAATAGGGTTGAAGACTTTGTAAAGTTTGCCGAGGATAATAGAAAAAGGAAATGGGAAGGATTGATAGTTTGTCCATGCCGCGATTGTAAGAATCTAAAAAAACATCGTAGCTATATAGAAGTAAAGAACCATTTGATTAGGCCTGGTTTTAAGGAAGGTTATACACGGTGGTTTTGGTATGATGAGAGTTTGGTTCTTAGGACGAGTACTGGTGACAATGAGGGTGCTGAGGAGGAGAACACTATAAACAAGAGAGATGAGATTAATGTGGGCAGAGAAGATAATGTTGTCCAGAATGATCAGATTGATGAAATGATGCGTGATACACAAGATGATTTCTCTGAAACTCCTCACATTTTCGACGGCATGTTTATCGATGCCGAAAAGCCTTTGTTTCCTGAATGTAATAAGTTTACAAAGTTATTTACCGTGTTGAAATTGTATAACTTTAAAGCCAAAAATGGGTAGAGTGACAAGAGTTTTACAGGGTTATTGGATATTCTAAGAGACATACTTCATGAAGATAACGAGATTTCTAACTCGACCTACTAGGGAAAGAAATTGTTATGCCCGTTGGGTATAGAAATTAAGAGGATTCATGCATGTCCAAATGATTGTGTCTTATACCGACATGAGTTCAAGGACTTACATGTGTGTCCAAAGTGTGGGGCATCGTGGTATAAGAGAAAGGATAGCCGTGATAAAAGTGAAAATAAAAAAGACCCTCCGGCAAAGATGTTATGGTATCTGCCTGTAATACCTAGATTCAAAAGCCTATTTGCGAATGCAAATGATGAGAAGAAAATGCGATGGCATGTCGATGGGAGGAAAGAAGACGGAAAACTCATACATCTGGCCAATTCTCCCCAGTGGAGGAACATTAACAGGATGTTTCCTGAATTCAATGGAGAAGACAGGAATCTTAGGCTTAGTCTATGTACAGATGGAATGAACCTGTATGGTAATATGAGCAATAGACTTAGTACGTGGCCGGTTCTTTTGGTTTGTTGCAATCTTCCTCTTTGGTTGTGTATGAAACAGAAGTACATCATGTTGTCGTTGCTGATTTCAGGGCCTAAACGGCTGGGTAACGATATAGATGTGTACCCTGCACCACTCATTGACTATTTGAGGTTGTTGTGGAATGAAGGCATGTCGATGTTTGATGCATATTATCAGAAGCATTTCATATTATGTGCCATGATTTTTTGCACCATAAATGACTTTCCAGCATATGGTAACTTGTTAGGTTATACTACCAAAGGAGATCGGAAGATACCCCATTTGTGAAGATGAGACCATTGATCTTTGGTTGAATAACTGCAAGAAAAATGTGTTCACAGGTCATCGGGCATTTCTCCCACTTGACCACCCACATCGAAAGAAGAAAAAAGCTTTCAACGGGAAAACAGAGACTCGAGTTGTCCTCTTGTCGTTAATAGACAAACAGGTTTATAAAAGAGTTTAAGGTATAAATGTTGTATTTGGTAAAACTTTTAAACCTCCTCGAAAAGGTCTATGGAATAAGAGATCTATATTTTAGGATCTACCATACTGACAGCACTTGCAAGTTAGACACTGTCTCGATGTAATACACGTGGAGCAAAATGTGTGCGACAGTTCCATTGGAACGTTATTGAATATCCCAGCAAAGACGAAAGATGGTGTCAAAAGTTGGAAAAGACATGGTCGAAATGGAAATACAGGACCAGTTGGCACAGCAAGAGTCGGGAAAACGTACATATTTGCCCATCGCATACTATACGTTGTCTAAACAAGAGAAAACAAGTTTTTATGAGTTCTTGAATGCTGTTAAGATTCCATCTGGCTATTCATCAAATATCAAGAGGCTTGTGTCAAAGAAAGACTTGAAATTGGTTGGTATGAAGTCTCACTTGTCATGTCTTAATGCAACAGTTTTTACCAGTTACAATATGAGGTGTATTGCCAAAATATGTTAGACACGCCATAACTAAGCTCTGCTTCTTCTTCAACAAAATTTGTGGTAAGGTAGCTGATCCAGAGGCGTTAGACGCTTTGCAGGCCGATGTTGTTATGACTCTATACCAGTTGGAAATGTATTTTCCGCCATCATTTTTTAACATTATGGTGTATTTAATTGTTCATTTGCTGAGAAAAATTAAGATTTGTGGCCCGGCGTTCTTAAGGTATATGTATCCATTTGAGAGATACATGGGCATTCTGAAAGGATATGTGAGGAGTCGATCTCGACTGGAAGGCAGTATCATTGAAGGTTATGCCGCTGAGGAGGCAACTGAATTTTGTATTGATTACCTAGATGGTGTGGAAGCTATTGGTATTCCTAAATCACGACACGATGGTTGACTAAGAGGTAAAGGTATGATTGGATTCAAATCATTTGTGCCCACAGCCGAAACGAGGGATAAAGCACACCTCTTTGTCTTGCAGCACCTTATTGTAGTTCACCTATATTTGGAGGAGCACATGTCTATGTTAAGGCAATAGATCCAGGCCCAATTCGCTAGGATACAGTCGAAGATCTTCCTACACCTTGGCATGGAAGTACCACCGGATTTTGTTGGCATGGAAATACGTATAGCGGCTAGTCCTTCTGTCAGGCCACTGACCTGTAGTAGCTACCACTTGGTTGATCCCCAGGCACATCATGACATAGAAGTACTTAGTGTTGCTTTGTGATGTCTTTGAATGCATTAATTTCATTTCAATTCTTACAGCTAATGTTATTTTGTTCAATTGTGTTGAATATTCGAAGAAGCTGACCCTGTGTCATCTTCACCATTATGTGTGAAGGCGTGACTAAAATTGTAGGAGTCAGAATGCTTTACCGAACCGAGGTTGGTATGTTGGTGCACGGTCAACAGCTACTACCCAATCATTGCAAAGTGTCAGTTGACTATGTAAATCTTGAAGCAGTGGACTTGAATCTTCCAGATGCCAAATTCATTTCATCAGTAATTAGTTGATGTAGCTGACGGCGGTTTCACTCAGTGGCCCTCACATTTATGCCACTGGAAGTAATGAATTGAACTCACATAAAAGCTCCTAACCTCATTGGATTTTGTGTTATGCATGTTATGTGGCAATCAAATTATAACCAAAGCAGGAGATACTGGAACAAGCGGCATCCAAGGAAAAAGGCAAGCAGCTCGCGAGTGTTGAAGTCTCTTCGGCACGGCCTAGTCTTGTTGACATTGTAACATTGACATCCCTGAGTTCCATTCTCAAAAGGGTGCACACCTTGACTGTTAGGTTGCCCCTTCTTATAGATTTCATTGACGTGCCTTTGGATGAGAATGTATTTCACCGCCGTGGTGAGAAGGTCAATATATATCATGTTTTGGTCGATGATACCACCGATCTGCTCAAGGTGCAATGGTTGAATGTACCTATTTAGAAAATTTGGAAAATGTAAGACTTCTTCATTCATATTTAATTACATTATATAATTTATTTATAATTTGACATTTCACGTTTCATGTAATATATTTCAGGTACCTACATCAAGTCTACAACCAATTCGAGATTGATGACTACAGTTGTTAACTTTCAAGTGTGTGAGGGGGGCGGGTTTTACCATCATGTTCAACACAATTGAAAAAATGATGGAGAAGAAGTACATTCTAATACCGTATCATGAGAGGTAAAACCGTTGCAGATATTAATCTTTTTTTTTTTTTTGCGTTCGTTTAATTTGAAATATTTGTGGTTAAAATATGCAAACTTACATTCTTATAAAATATTGTAGAAACCATTGGCTACTGCTTGTGCTATGCCTTCAGCGTAGTACGGTGTACTACTTGGATTCTCTAGAGGATAGTAAGCGCACATTTGCTATCAGGGGGGATTTGGGCATGTAAGTAATTATCAATAACTAAGGTTTCATTTGGAATCGTTTATAATTGGATTGGTTTATAATATATTTTGAAATTTCAATTTTTGAGACACGTGGCTTAATTTGATTAGTTAAATTTTGTTGAAAATTGAAAAATTGTTATTTGATATGATAGGTGTGTGAGGTAAGGTGTCAATTGTAGAATTTGCCATGTGTCTCAAAAATTTAAAATCCAAAATGTATTAAAATACAATGCATTTATAATACATGCCAAACACACTCTAATGCATAAAAGTCTTTTTGTGTAAACTTGAGTTTATTTAACTTATACACACATATATATTATAATTTTAGGGTAGTTAGAACATTATGGGCGTATGGGAAAATAAGGAAGACCAATCTCTTGTGGAAATCAATTAAGGTATGAAAAGTATCATCTACATGTTACAATAACTATAGTTTTAAATTTTAGTGGTTTAATTGCTAATATTAACTTTCAACTCATTGGAAATTTTAGTTTGCTTAGCAATTGGGATCCAATGAGTGTGGCTATTATGTATTGAAAAATATGTAAGATATAGTCACACAATGTTCAGATAGTTCAGAATATCTTGACAAGTATAAATATTTATCGAAAACTAAAAATTTTCTAATCATTCATGTATATGTTCTATTAACAAAGTAATTATATTTCTTTTTTTTTGTTGTAGGCATATAATGTTGGATCGTATGATCAAGCGAATATAGACGAGATTCAAGATATGTGGGCCAAGTACTTTATCGACTATTGTATGTGATTTTTTGTCTTATTTATTTTGAGATATGGTTTACTTATGCATTATACATTTTCATGCAAACATGTATATTTCAAGAGTTAGCTAGTGCACATTATTCCAATGACATAATGACATTAATGACATAATGTTTTTGAACAATTTATAATTTTACATTTTTGCTAACTTTTGACCTTGTTATTAATTGTAGTTAGATTAATTAGATTGTGCTGACTAGGGTAGTGTACCAGTATAGTAGATATTCATGATGTTCGGAGTACTTTGATTTATAGTGGTCTAAATTAATTTAATCAATTCTTGGGTTATGTTTGCAAGTGTTGGTTCTATTTCTTGTTGGCTTTAGATGTTATGTTTGTTGTTTTACATCTTTCGCAGGGCTATATATAGCTTTTTGCCACTGCTATTGTGTATTCTATTAAAAAAAACAAATATATGAAGAGGTGTCGGTTGTTACACAAAAACCAACGCCTATAGTCTATTTAGAAAAATAAATAAATAAATAAAATATGCTTTCGGCATCGGTTGTTGGCATACAACCGATGCCTAAAACAACTTATAGGCGTCGGTTCTTAAGTAAGAACCGATGCCTATATTATATTTTTCATTTTTTTTGTTTAAGAAATTCTATAGGCGTCGGTTTCTGTGAAACAACCGCCGCCTTTTGTGTACTTTAGGCATCTCCCACAAACCGACGCGTATACTACAACAATTCGCGTTGCTGCCGATAGCATCGCCACCAAGGCCGACGCGTATTCCTCATTACAACCGATGCCTATTATGCTTTTTTTAGTAGTGGATGGCAGGTAGAGCTTAGATTAGATCGGAAAGCCACATATAAAATCCACTCAAATGAGATTACAAAATATGTATCTCGAAAGGGAAGAAATACACAGCAAGATAGAAGAGATGAACATAGCTATTGGAAGAATTAACATCAGCCAGACAAATCTATTAACAATCTAGCATCGTATATGGCATAAATAAACCAGCTGAGTGCAGAATTAGAATATTACAAGCTAAAGGTCGCATCCCTTGAAAGTATATACAAAGAAAGGTATAATCCTATTTACGGAAATATCTATCTGAAAATTTAACTCTCAGATGTGAGAGAGAAGCACATTATAAGTCTCCAGTTATTCAAAAATATTCCAATAAAGAAAAATCGGCTGATAAAACTAGGGTGCCAACTAAGGAATTTTTTTTAGAATTAACCAAGAAGCCAGCAAAAGAGCTATTGAGAAAGAAGCTGACCGAAAAGAAGCTACGGACTTACTTGCCATATGTAGAGTACCTGAACTGAAGGACAAAAGAAAGAGATCGGTTAAGAACTATTAGTCATCAGAATATAAACAAAGCTCTTATATTACCAGGAGCAGAGCAAAAAACAGTAAGAGATCTATTTGACCAGGGCCTAATTCAATGCATCTGCCCAGGCAGAGACATGAAAGAAGTATCATTACTCCCAAATATCATTACTTCCAAACCCTATTAAGGCAGCTGTCAAAACATATTTTGGGATTACTAACGTAGAAATGATCTACGTTAGATTTTACTCAGCTATACTAGAATTTATTGAAAAAGTTTATTAAAAGCAGAGTACATTGTCAAAATTAGAGTTACCAGCAAAGTTATAGCAGGAGAATATGAAGTGAAAAGATTTCATTAGGAAAGCCAGGTAAGATTTATTCTAGGAAAAAACTCTGTCATTCAGAGTGGTGAATACAGAATTAAAGGAGACACTAGTAGCTTAAGGAACCAATGTTTGGGTCTATGACTCAAATGACGAAAAAATACTAGTTTATAATATGGCACTAACAAGACAAAATAATGACCAACTATGAAAGTTAAGAGAATATGCTGAGAACATACTTATTAGTAATCTGGATCTAAGCAAAAACTCATGTGAGCACCTACACCAGCTAATGGAATCAGAAGTGAGGAACCAATGTGGAGATCTACTAAATTATTGTGAAGAAGAAGTCTATGTACCAGAATAAAGATAAAAGAGAGCACATACATGTAGAAGATAACTACTATATCAGGCAGAAGCTTATTTGTCAACTCAATTAAGGAAGACGACTTTATGAGATCTGTCAACTTAATTCGTCTTCCCAAATTAAGGAAGACGACTTGTATGAGATTAGGCAGAAGTACATGATTTCAGATAGGGTCCAGCTCTGGGTCCCCTATTAGGAGGAGTGAGCACACTGCCCACTTGCTGGCTACGTGGCCATGAACAATAGGGTGTTCGAGTCTGGGTTTAGACTACTGCTTCCCTTGGTGGTGACCAAGTTCCTATGCTATTTGGGGGCCGCGTCCTAGTCTTGTGGCAGGACAAGTGTTGGGGCTTCTGGTCCCCTAAGACTTCACTGTTTACTACCAGCTGAAAGCTAACACGGGCGGTAAGGACTGGTACAGTGTCACAGCCTGTCACAAGGCTTGAGGTCAGCACCTTTAGGGTAACTTGATCAAGAGGTTCTAGAGTCGGTGTCAGGGTGGATAGAGGGCTGGTTATTGGGAGGTGTAAATGGATGACCCCTCAAGCTCTCGGGAAAGATGATACGCGTGTCAAGGCGATATATAGGGAATTAAGTAATGCACTTCTAGATCGTTACTTTTGACTAGAGTGATCTAATTTTTAATCTTTTTCCTTTCTTTATAGGAACGGAGAAGGGGTTGCTACTCAAGGACATGCTCAGGAAGTGGGTCATAGAGGTTAGTTAGCTCATTGAGGAGTTGCACGCTAACGACCAGATAGAAGAAGACTTCCTGATTTAGACCGGTTTGTCAGTTTCCCTGTCGGAGGACATCTCTAGGAACACTAATAACTGTATGATCTCCCACCCGATGTGCCTTCTAAACCTATCTACTTCTTAACGACTTGACAATTTGCTTTTTCAAGGAAAAAAATCCTTTAAGGGCATATAAGCGAGCTATTTGTGAGGCTGAGAAGAAGAGGATAACGACCCTACTAAAATACAAGAGGAGATCCACAGGAAGGAGGAGATGAGGAAGCTTAGTGTGGAAAATGCCTCCAGTAAGAGGGTCTTCCTGATGGCAAAGCCCATGATCTCTGAGTCAGCATTGAAACAACCTACACTGAGGGGTGACTCCACACCTCCACATGTCTCTGGCCTCTTCAGAGCCTGTTGACTTGGAGGAGGAGTAGCCTGACTAAGAGAGTCCTCTCGACCTGATAGCCGAGGACTTAGGTCTCGTAATATACTCTAGTTGTAGTAAGCAGGTCAAAAAGAATAGAAATGAGAGGTTGAAAACTTTGGTCGGCTTCAATCTCGCAAAGAGGCTTATGCCTTTAATGTATAGTGGCCGCGGAGCTACTACAAACGAGCTCTACCTTTCAGGCTCGATTAGCAATTTTGGAGCAACACAGCCTGGACATGTTGTGCAAGTTACTTGACCACATCAGCAAGCGCACGGGAGTCAGGTAAGGCTAAGATGGCGAAGGAGGTTGCTAAAAGGCTTTGGCTGAGAAGGAACAGGAGTTGGCTGTCGCTAAGGATAAGGGTGGCCATCTGAGGGTAGAGCTAGAAGTGGCCAAGAAAAAGAATAAGGAGCTAGAGACAACTCTGGCCAGGGAGAGGTCCAAGCTAGAGCAAATGGAGAAAGGTAGGTCAGAAAGGTAGCTTTCTAAGGATCTCATCCGGTTTACTAAGCCCGTGGTAAAGTATAAGGCCTCTGATGAGGGTAAGCGGGAGCAGAGTGCCCTCTACATTGAGACAGCCAAGGAGATCATTGGGGAGATCAACAAGAATCAGCCCAGCTATGATCTTGGTTTCTTAAGGGAGAAGATTGCTTACCTTAAGAATGACAGTAGCCTCGATAGCTCAGACGATGAAGAGGAAGCAAAGGACACCCCTTCTACTTAGTTTTATTTTTTAGCTTTTGTAATTTCCCAACTCCCAGATCTTTTTGTAATGCCCCTTCTAGTAGTGAAAAAGCACTTTCCATTTTCATTATTACTTAATGAAGAAATGTCAACTCATTTCATTATTACTTAATGTTCTTGATTGTATGTTTTGAGCTTACTTGCAAATTAGATCGTTAAGTAGATCAAGTTCATTGGAAAGGAGATTGTTGTTCCTTGCTTCATTAAAGTATAGAACCCTAGGAGTGAGAACTTAATTCTAGCTCCACTAGGACCATGGTTTTAGCCCCATAATTAAGGGATAAAGGAGTTTCACCTGTTATAGTCTGGCAGGTCATTTAGTAAGACCATAGGACTGTATGTAGTTCCTCAGCCCAATTGTCTTTTAGGGATTCGAGCTTGGTTTTTAGAGTATGCTTGATGATCTTGTTGATTTCTTTGACCTGGTTGTTAGCTTGTGGAATAGAAGTTTTTGATCCATCTCTCTTCACAAAAAGATCTGAATCTAGAGTTGTCAAACTGTCTCCCATTATCTATTACTAATTGCATAGGGGACCCCAAATCTACAAACAATTGATTTCCAGATGAAACTAGTCATTTTCTATTATGTTAAGCTGGTCAGGGTCTCTGCTTCCACCCATTTAGTGAAATAATCGACGATTACCATAGTGAACTGAGCCTTTTCCTTCTAAAAGAGGACCAATGAGGTCAACTCTCCACTTGGCAAACAGCTTGGGTCCAACGATTGACGTGTGCTCTTCCAATCTCTTTAGATGAGTGGAGCAAACTGTTGGTACCTGCCCCAAGCCTTTGCAAATTCTATCGCATTGCTTTACCTTAGAATTTTTTAAGCTAGAGATTGGCTACCTGAGTGATTGCAACGAACCCTAGAGTAGACCTTCTTCAGGATAGTTCTTGCTTCTTCTAGAGTGAGGCTTTTTAGGAGAGATCCTACGAAACTCATTTTATATAGCTTTTCATCTACCAAGGTGAATCTCACGGCCTAACACCTGAGTTTTGTGGCCTCAACTCCTGAGGAGCTACTCCCTTTTAAGTATTGGATCATATGATCTATCTAGTTACTGGCTTTTTCCATGGCAGCCAATCAAGTATTGTCAATGGCTGAGGTCGAGAGCTTGCCAATTGGGATGCTAACTTTGCTAAGGCGTCGGCAATACTATTCTCTAATCTTGGGATGTGTATGATTTCATATCAGTCCAGGTCAATCAAATCTACCCCTAGTTTTTCCTGATACTTAGACAATTTTTCACCTTTTACTTTATAGATCTCACTGATCTGGTTTACCACGAGTTGAGATTTGCTCTTAGCTGCCAATACTAATTCTTACCAGGAGGGCGTCATAGTTGGCCTCGTTGGTCATTGTTGGAAACCTAAATTTGATAGCTTGTCAATGGTATTGACCAAACACACGGATTAGGACAATTCTAGCTCCTGACACAATTCCCAAGTCAGAAGCTCACCATCCTCTTAATCTGATACAGACGGGGTTAACTTGGCTATGAAGTCTGGTAAGGCTTGCCTTTTGATGGCTATCCTTGGCTTGTAGCAGATGTCAAACTGGCTGAGTTCGATTGACCACTTAACTATGCATCCTGATAGATTTGGTTTTTGTGACACCTGCCTTAGGGGGGAATTGGTTAGGACTTCGATAGCATGCTTAAGCAAATATAGGCGGAGTTTCTTTGACACCATACTAAGGTATAGACCAATTTTTCTATCCACAAATACTTGACCATAGCTGCGCTGACAGATGATTCTGAGAAAGCTAGATACAAAGAGAGTACCTCCCTGTAGTGGGGCTTTGATAGTATTGGAGGGGAGGATAAGTGCCATTTGAGTGCCTCGAAGGTGAGCTAGCAGTCTGCCATCCACTTAAACGTGAGACTTCTTGATTACATTGAAGAAATGCATACATTTGTCGGTTAATTAAGAGATGAAACGGTTAATTGCAGCAATCAGACCTGTTAACTGTTGGACCTTTTTAACTGACTTGGGGGCTCCATGTCTAGTATTGCTTTGATTTTCAAGGGATTGGCTTTGATACCTTGTCGATTTACCATATATCTAAGGAACTTTCTTTATGCCATAGCGAAGGAACACTTCTTTAGGTTCAGTTTCATTCTATTGTGCTGTAAGACTTGGAACATCCTCCTGAGATCCTCAATATGGTGCCCAGCTTGTAAGGTTTTGAAAAGCATGTCATCCATATAAACCTCCATCATTTTGCTGATCTGATTCTTAAACATAGAATTCACAATACACTGATATGTGGCTCCAACACTTTTGAGTCCAAAGGGAATCATTCTATAGCAATATAAACCCGTGTCTGTTGTGAAAGAGTTGTGTTCCTCACCATCTGGATGCATAGGGTTCTGATGATAACCTAAGTATGTGTTATAAAAGCCATCATTTGGACAAGTCCTGTTTAATTTAGTGAAATCAATACATATGCGCTAGGTCCCATCGCTTTTTTCGACGAGCACAAGGTTGGCTACCCATTGTGGATATAGGGCTTCCCTTATGAACCTGTTTTCCAAGAGCTTATCAACCTCGTGAGCTTGGGCTTCGTAACTTTTACTATTCACAGCTTGTAACGCCCCGAGTTCTAAGCACCCGAGATGCTACTAAATCCATCCTATGTTTTTTTGTCAAAATCGCGGAAATTCGAGATTAAAATAAATAAGTGCAGAAATTTTTCTTTTTTTTTTTAAATAACATGATAATATTTCATAAATCAATTCCTCGGCTGGGATGAAAGATTTGGGATCAATTAAAATATCAAATAGATTGTAGGGACCAAAATGACACAGAACACGATTTGAGGACCTAGAGTATGATTAAAATTAATTAAAATCCCCAGTTAAACCATTTTACCCAACTCTCTACCCCCAATTCGAAACTGAGATTAGAGAATAGCGAATCAGAGGGGACAATGAGTGGCGATTACGGCTGAGGGGTTCGTGACGGATGGTTGTATAGTTCACAGCTAGATTTTCATAGAGGCTTAGGTTTGAGCACGATGGTTATGTCAAGGCATAGGCATTCGCATTGGCTTGGTTCGAAAGCCGAGTTTGAAATGGCTTGCGATTTGGGAGCGGTGAGCAGTGGAGGTCGCGAGTAGGGGTTCAAATTTGGGTCTGCATCAGGCTGAAATCTGAGTATAGAGCACGATTTGGTGGTGGTTCGACCGAGACAGAGAAGTCAGGGTCGAGAAGGGGGTCTCAGTTCAGGTTGCGAGGAACAATGGTGGAAGCTGGTTCGCGATTGGGGTTTGAAAAGGCACAAAAACTCAAAGCTTGACTGAGGTTCGAGAGTTTGAGGCGACTGAGAGACAGTGGCAGTCATGGTTGAAGGACAGAGGGGTCAACCGAGGTGAGTTAACCTGGTTCTTGGCTTTTAATCTCTGATTTTGGGTTTGTTTGGTGACGGCAACGGTGGTGCGTGTTGACGATGCGAGAAAGGATGGTAGCTGGTCGAAGGCGTGAATGGGTTTTGACGAAGTCAAATTCGTCTTTATGAATAAAATTCCTTGAGATTATGCCTCTGTCCAATCTTCCTCGACCTGCAAAAGAAGGCTGGGAGGCATACCTCCGAAGCCCCTCCAGCGTAAGAGTAAGTAAGGGAGGCTTATAGGATAAAAGTGTATGACGTAAGCAAATTTAGGTTAAAGAATGTCTTGGGGAATGTGCACGTGAACAGTGAGTATTTATAGACAAATTATACTTGGGCCTTTTTGATGGACTCTACGTAAAAATAGGTGGGCTAGGACTCTTCTTTTAAGCTGAAACGCTATCCATATAGTTGGGCCCCTGGAGGTCCAACGCGAATCATGGCCTCTTCAAACATTGTTAAGCTCACGAAGGCCCAATGTAAATTATAGCTCTTCCATAGGCCCCTGTGCGTCGAAACAGCTCTGCTACCCGTGAGGTGTTTCAGCGACGCATAACGTTTCAAGGAAGAGGAAGAGCAGTGGTCAAAACGAAAAGACAAGTCAGACCGAAAAGACGTGGATTAAATGTGACACGCATTCCCAAGAGTGACCCTTCGGTTTTACCTTCCACTATAAAAGCAAAGGAAATGGCTCTCTTTCATCACTTCGTCATTTAGGAAAGTTGCCTGAATATTGAGAATCCTCTAAACCCATTCCATCCGACGCATTAGATACGACCCCCTACCTTGTTTCTCTCTTTATTTGTTTTCTTGATTTTATACAATGTCTGGGCGAAGAGTGGAGGTTCACGACCTTAGAGAGATCGAGGACTTAGATGTCCCTCTAGACGTACAACCAGTGGGTTTTTACTGTCAACCCTTTTCACAATCAGCTGAGTCCATAGTAGAGTCAAATAGGGTAAGAAGTAGGGAGACAAGTGAGGATGACCGACAGGGAGATAATGAGACCGAGGATTAGGATAGCGACCCAAACCCTGGGCGAGATTCAAACCCCAACGTTCAGGTCCCAGCCATGGGAAATAAGGGGAAGGAGCACGATATAGTTAAAACAATGAGGACCTACGACCTTCACTTATATAGAACCCACCGAGTCCCGGGGCCTGGTGACGTCCCCTTTGAGTGCGAAGAGGGTGAGGTCATCATATTCAAAGCCGCCCTAGCTGGTGGGCTTAGGTTTCCATTGCATCCTTTCTTCCTTCATTTTCTTTGGCTAGTCGATATCTGTCCGGCCCAACAAGCCCCCAACGGGTGGAAGCTGTTAGTCTACTTCTTTATCCTCTATAGATCCATAACTATTGAACCCACCATTGACCTACTTAGGATCCTTATCAAACTGAAGTATGTCTCCAAGTGCAATAGTCTAGTGTACCTGGCTGGGAGGAGGGTCATTACTCTGCCTTGGATCCCTTCTTTATCTAGTGGGTGGAAAACCCAATTTTTCTATTACCGTCCCCAAGTTGGCAACCTTTTGGGTCGACATGGAAGCGACCCAAGGTGGCAGAGTACAACAATATAGGGACGATTGACGATGAGACGACTGTGTGAGCAGTAAGAATAGTAGACGTAGGCCTGTTAGCTAAGGAAGCGAGCGACCTAATACATAACGACCTCCTCCTCATGGCTGGGGGACACAGTAAAAAGATGTCAAATCACGACCTCTCCAACCCTTCACCGTCGCAAGAGATGCTCTAGACTTGTAGGTATAATTGAAGCCCAATTTCTTTGATACTGATGTTGTCTTTTGTTCGACCTTTTCAGGAGCAATGGTTGCCGACAATGAGGCCCTAAAGGCTGCAATCACTGCCAAGGCAAGGGAAGCAGAAGAAAATATAGCTCGTCTCGGCATCAAGCGCCGAGATAACCCTAAAAGGAAGAAGAGAAAGACCGCCCCTTCCATCTCGAAGGCCGCGCATTCCCACGCTCCAACCTCCAATTTTTCTATGCCTCCTCAAATTCCTTGTGCTCCTTCGTCCCACTCCCCAATGCCAGCGTCTGAGGGAAGACAGGTTGGGCCTGGCCAGTCCCGTGGCAAGTCGATGGCCATCCCTGCCCTTCTCTCTCTCCCGCTCCTCCGACCGAGAAGAGGTCGCCAACGTTCTCAAGCGAGCTCTAATCCCAGAAGTGATTGAGAAATACCGAGATGGGCTCGCCCTAGAGAATGGGATCGACCATTTTCTCTCTTATGCCTGCAAGGTATGTAATCATCCTTGAATTTATACTCTGATTATATTTTTAATTGGCACTGATGTTTGCCCCTCTTCAGGCCATAAGCATCGGGCATGGGCTTGCAGAACAAGGTTACAAAAGAGCAAACTTGGGGGCCGAGATGCAGCAAACAGTGCAATATCATTCAGCCAAGGCTATGAAGGCTGAAAAAGAGAAGGCCGTGATAGAGGCAGAGAAAGAAGGTCTGGAGGCGGAGATGGAGCAATTGAAGTCCTTGCTGCAACCCAAGGAGAGTGAACTTCAGGAGATTGCAAGGCAGAGGCTGAAGGATCGTGAGGAGGCCGTGGAGAATTTTAAAGCTTCAGAAGAGTTCAAAATGGCCAAAGGGAATTATGCACTGGAGAGATCGGAAGAGGCATTAGAGAGTGTCGGGCTTGGTGCTAGATGCATGCTCCCGACCTTAACACCTCCCCAATGATAAGGTTTCCAGAGGGGAGGGAGGACTTTGACCTCGACCAGTTTGACGGCCCTGACACAGAGGATGAGGAGGCAAATGTGGCTGAAGACGAGGACATGGAGGCATTGGACTGAGCCAACTTTTCTGTCCGGCCCCCTTGGCCTCTAACTTCTCTTTCTCTGTTTTTTTCAATCCCGCGGGTCGGTATATAGTCTTTTGCTGAACATCATTGTATGCACATTAGTGACTAATGAAATGATATCCGAGTTCTAAATTTGCCAGCTGTCTCCTGTACGTTCTAGCTTTCTGTGACACTAGGTCGAGTTCTGCACTTGTACTCGACAACTCCTTTATTAGGCTACTTTTATTCGCTCTAATTGCCAAAGGGTCGCGCGATTAGGCTACATTTATTCGCTCTAATCTTGGCGACATGAGGTCATGTTCCGTACTTGTACTCGGAAACTCTCCAATTAGGCTACTTTTATTTGCTCTAATTGCCAAAGGGTCGCGCGATTAGGCTACATTTATTTGCTCTAATCTTAGCGACATGACGTCGTGTTCCGTACTTGTATTCAAGAACTCTCCAATTAGGCTACTTTTATTCGCTCTAATCTTGGTGACATGAGGTCGTTTTCCGTACTTGCATTTGGGAACTCGTCAATTAGGCTACTTTTATTCGCTCTAATTGTCAACGGGTCACGTGATTAGGCTACTTTTATTCGCTCTAATCTTGGACATGAGGTCGTTTTCCGTACTTGTATTCGGGAACTCTTCAATTAGGCTACTTTTATTCTCTCTAATTGTCAACGGGTCACGCAATTAAGCTACTTTTATTCGCTCTAATCTTGGTGACATGAGGTCGATAGTAACAAGATTTATTGAGGAATCCTTTTTTTTTTCAGGCCTCATTAAAACCTTCATTGGTAAAACCCCCTTGGGACGAAAACCCAACAAAGGAAAAAGAGTACCCTATGAAGTACATAGTAGCAAAAAATGAAGAAACATAAGGTTGAGAAAGGAATAACACTATCTTCACTTAACGGTAGTATTGCTTGAGGTTTTCTACATTCCACGGCCTTGGTAAGGGGCGATGTTGCATATCTCACAGGCTGTATGTCCCAGGTCGCACTTGCCTTAATATCTCAAAAGATCTTTCCCAAGTGGGGTCAAGCTTGCCTTTGTAGTGCCCGGCGGCTTCTGCCCTCCTCAGTACTAGGTCACCAACCCTGAACTCTGTAGGGCGTACGTTTACATCAAAGGTCGAGCCTGCTCCCATACCTCCTCCAAAAGGTCGAGCCTCTCTCTTGGTCCTATTGGGTCACCATGCTTCTCACGGTAGCTCGGTAGGGAGACTTCAATAGGCACTCGGGCTTCTATGCTAAAGGCCAACATGAAGGGCGTTTCACCAGAAGACATCTTATGAGTAGTTTGACAAGTCCACAAAATAGCTGGTAGGTACTCAGGCCAGTCACCCTTCGCGGTTTCCAGCCTCTTCCTGAGGTCACTAAGAATAAGTTTATTTGCCAGCTCGGTGATGCCATTACTTTGTGGATGTGCTACAGATGTTAAACGATGCTCTATCTGCCACTTGCTGCAGAAATCAGATCGGAAGAGCACTGGTATTCAAACTGCCGCCCGTTATCAGTGATGAAGGTTCTGGGAAGCCCAAATCGACATATGACTGATTTCTACAAAAATTCTCTAACTTCTGGGCTGTTATGGTGGCTAAGGGCATGGCCTCTATCCACTTGGTGAAGTACTCCACCGCCACAGCCAAGAATTGCATTTAGCCTTTGCCCTTTGGGAATGGACCGAGAATGTCCACCCCCACTGTTCAAAAGGTGCCTGACTTTCAACGGGGGACAGACGGGTAGGAGGTCGCGTGATGTTGTTTCCAAACTTTTGGCATCTTTCACATTTCTGCACAAAACTTACTGCATCCTTTTTCATTCCCGGCCAGAAATATCCACATCGCACAAGTTTTGCTGCTAAAGTTCTATCGCCCTGATGTCCTCCACAAGCCCCTTCATGCACTTCTTCCATCGCATTATTTGCTTCTCGCGGGGTAAGGCATCTTGATAGGACAAGGCAAATCCCTTTTTATACAACACCCCGTCTAAGATGACGTAGGAGGCAGCCCGTCTTCTAATCTTTTTTACTTTCCTCTCTATCTGTAGGCAAACTCCCATTTTCCAGGAACATTCTGATTGGGTAGAGCCACATATATTCTGTTTGCCCCGATTGTACTTCTCCCATATACTCTTTCCTCATGATAGAGGGTTCGTGAACAGTGTTCAAGAATACTGTTCTTTCTAATCCATTACTGTTCAGGGATACCAACCGAGATAATGCATCAGCTCTAGAATTCTGGGATCTGGGTACATTTTTGATTTCGCAAGATCTGAACTTCCGGTAAAGGTCGGCCACCGCCATGTGATACAAAGTCATAATTTCTCCCTTTGCCTCATAAGTACCTTCAATCTGCTCGAGGACCAACTGGGAATCACTGCATACCATAATGTTCTCAACCCCAAGTTGCATCTTGTCCTTAACCCAATGATCACAGCCTCATATTCTGCCTGATTGTTTGTTGCTTTGAACCCGAATCGGATGGCACGCTGTACTTCCATCATGCCCATGTTTTTCTGTAACATTATACCTGCTCCAGTGCCTGACGAGTTACACGACCCTTCTACAAAGAGGGTCCATCCTTCCGCGCCACTCGAGGGGTTTTCGTCTAGGTTGGGAGACCTTGGGCTTAACTCTGCTATGAAATCTACCAGGATTTGAGCCTTTATCGCAGGTCGACTTTTGTACTCGATGTCATATTCATTGAGTTCCACTGATTACTTCAATAACTGACCTGTAACATCGGGCTTCTGCAATATCTGCTTTAGGGGCTGATTAGTCAACACATGGATCGTGTGGGCCTGGAAGTAAGGTCTTAAATTTCGTGAGGCAACCACTAGCACAAGAGCCATTTGTTCTGCTAAACAATACCTCTGCTCAACCGCTGTCAAAGCTTTACTGGTGTAGTAAACTGCCCTCTGATCGCGGTTCTCCCCTCTAACCAATACTGCGTTAACTGCATGCTCAGAAACAGCTAAATACAAGTAGAGTTGTTCATTCGGTAGAGGTCGTGATAATATCGGTGGGGTTCCCAAGTATTTTTTTCAACTCCTGAAAAGAAGTCTCACATTGGTCATCCCAGGAAAACGCAGCTCGTTCCTTAATCGTTCGGAAAAACAGCAAGCATCTGTCAGCAGATTTTAACATAAACCGGCCCAGTGCTGCAATTCGACCTGTGAGACGCTGCACCTCTTTCAAGCTTCTCAGCGATTCCATGTTGACAAGCGCTGCTATCTTGTCCGAGTTTGCTTCTATCCATCGGTGCGTTATCATGAATCCAAGAAATTTTCTCGAGGCCACTCCAAAAACACATTTGGCTGGGTTCAACCAGATGTTGTATTTCCTTAGGATTGCGAAGATTCCTTCTATATCACTCACATGCCGACCTCAATCCATACTCTTGACAACCATGTCATCCACATACACTTCAATTGTATGCCCGATCTCTCTTGTAAAGACCTTATTAACCATTCTCTGATAGGTTGCCCAGCATTCTTCAATCCAAAGGGCATGACGTCGTAGCAGTAAATGTCCTCATTGGCTACAAATGAGGTTTTTTCGGCATCCTCCTCAACCATTTTTATCTGGTGGTATCCCAAGAAAGCATCTAAAAAACTATAAAGCCCATATCCTACAGTTGAGTCCACGAGACGATCTATCCGGGGTAGTGGGTAGCTGTCTTTCACTATTAAGAGCTGTGAAGTCGATACACATCCTCCATTTTTCATTAGGTTTGGGTACAAGGACAACATTCGCCAACCAATCAGGGTACTGTTCCTCTCTAATAAAACTGGCCTTAACCAATTTTCCAACCTCCTCCTGACTTACCTCTCATTGAGATGGGGCGAATTGACGTCTCCTCTATTTTACTAGCTTGTTCCCAGGAAGGACATTTAACCTGTGCTCTATTAACTCACGATCTATTCCCGGCATGTCTTTGCTATCCCAAGCAAAAACATCCAGATTCTGTCGGATACATTCTACGAGTTTCGCCTGAAGGTCCGTAGGTAACTGTTTTCCCAACGAAAGATCTCGACCCCACACAACTTCGACCTGTACCAGTTCCTCAACAGTTGACATCCTAATCTCTTTTCCCATACCCAAGTTCATGATCCCCGGCGGATTTCTGATACTGTTGACATAACATTGCCTAGCTATTGCCTGATCTCCACGTACTGACACAACCCCTGTAGGTGAAGGGAACTTCATAGTAAGATGGAAGGTAGATACGATGGCTTGCAAACTATTGAGGAAGGGGCGTCCCAGTATTGCATTATAGGCTAAGGGCGTGTTTACAACTTGAAACGTGCCCATTCTGGTGACTTGATTTCCCTCCGTTCCCAGGGTTATGGGTAACTCTATCATACCAGTAGGTTGCACGATTCCTCCTCTAAATCCTTGTAGGGGCGTCCGAACAGAGAGCAGACAATCTAACGGAAGTCCCATCTGCTTAAACGATTTAATGGAAAGGACATTCGCCGTGCTCCCATTGTCAATGAGTATCCTCTTAACATTAAAGTTTACTATTACTGCCATGATGACCATGGCATCATAATGGGGTTGAGCCATCCCCAATAGGTCGGCTTGACCGAGAGTGATCACCTGTTCACAACTTCCCCTCTGAACTGAAAATACCGCTGACCAATGTTCCAAAGACCGCGCGTAGCTTTTTCTTGATGTGCCAGTGTCATCTCCAACTACCATTCCCCCTGATATTACATTTATTGTACCAACAGTGCCAGTGCCCGAGCTCCCCGCCAGTGGTTTTTGCTCTGACCTTTCTCTTTCATTCCCTCGTTCCAGTTTTTCAATCTTTACGAACTTTTTCAGATGTCCCCTCCTGATTAGGTTCTCAATTTCTTCTTTCAAATTTCGGCACCTTCTATGGTGTGCCCCTAACTTTTATGAAATTCACAATATTTATCCCTGTTATTCCCAGTAATGTGGGCTTTTACAGGTTTCAGCCACCGAAGATCATATTTATCCTTGATCTCCATCAATATTCTAGATCAAGAGGTATCTAGGGGAGTAGATCGATCCACTGTTGAGTCCTCATGTTGCCGTTGCAATGATCGACCATCCTTGTCTGTTCTAGCTCTTTTCTGGTCAGGCCTTTCCCCATGTGTCTGGTCCCTCTTGTTGGCAGGACGAGTGATTATTGTCGGGAATAGGGTCTCCTCCATGTTGATGTACTTTTCCGCCCTTCTTTGATAATAATTTCTTGAACTCTGTGTAATTTATGGCCTGCGTGAGAGCGGAGACAGCTACTGTTATATACAGGTTGGGTACTTGTAGTCGCTCTCCATTAAAGCGACTCATGAATTGTCGCAGCGATTCTCCTTCCTGCTGCTTCATCTGCATGAGGGTTGCGGCCGTTTTCTTGATGCGCTTGCTATTAGCGAAGAAAGTCAAAAACCGCTCTAAAGTGCTCTTCCGATCTCCAATAGATCCTTCCAGCAACGTTGTGTACCAGTCCCTGGCCTACCCTGTCAATGTTTGGGGAAACGCTTTGCACAATATAGGGTCAGGAGCACTTTGCATATCCATTATATCGACGTATGTGTTCAGGTGGTTATTAGGGTTGCCTGTGCTGTCATATTCTTTCATTCGAGAATATTTGAAATTATCTGGAAGAGGAAAGGAACGCACTGTAGTCGTAAAATCGGACCTTCTACTGAATGAGGTTGTGGAAACTGTTCTCTGTCTAAGTCCTTCAGCTATTCCTTGTTGTATGATCTGAGTAATGGCTTCCATGTACATCATCACAGTCTCACCAACATCTGCTTACTGTGTGTTAGTCCCAGAGGGTCGTGTCCCTGGGGCTGGCATATCCCCCTGGGACGGTCCCGCAGTGTCATCTTGCCTTCTCTCTGGACCCTCCAAAGGACTTGGTACAGACCCGGAAGTCAGGGCAGACCTTTGAAGAAGTTGGCACAGCTCATCGACTTGTCGCTACAAATATTCTACCGTGGGGCCGGCGGGAGGTTGAATATTTGTAG
>CAVNYN010276948.1:0-22888 GCA_963692815.1 Nyctanthes arbor-tristis
AAATTAATTTACATAATCTAGAATACAGACTCAACGAGAGGAATAAAACAATTAGACCTATATCTGTGCAGGAACCATTAGAAAAGCTGCCGATGACCACAAAAAATAAATACAGAGATCGTGCCTTCCCGTGTGAAAATTTTCTAATGTTGCTGGCTGCGCATCATGTTTCTCCACTTGTCCTTCAAATCAACCTACAAGTGAACATACATTATAGGCTATAGCTTATGCATATACGAAAGAAGAAAAGAAACTAATCCACAAAAGTCAGACATGCTTATTTACCTCAGTTCTTCTACCTTCAAAGATATCATGGAATTCGGTTAAGATAGCTTTCCAATGTCCTTCTCCATGCCTTGAGGGAGACAAAATACGGTAATTTAATACAAATTTGCAGAACAGTGAGTATAAGATGAAATCCACGAACAACATCGTTATGGCAAAAAAAGGTAATACCAAAATGTGTGTGTGTATATATATATAACCAGAACCCCAGGGAAGAAAGAATGAAGTCAAAACAGCAGGGAAAGAAAAGAACATCTAGCTACTGAGCATGGATGCTCCTATTACGCTGGCGCGTTCAACATAGACTGAAACCAACATTACAGGTACACTTTAGGATACATGACTGGTGTGTCCTGTTTCAACACATGACAAACACATTCAAGAGACGTCCTAGGCATGAGCCTGACATGCCATCATAGTTCTAACTCAAGAGTCTAAAGGTTTTTGTAAAAAGAGTCAGAATAAGCCAATATATTAATTAATTAAAACTCTATACAGTTCATTTCATTTCTGTTATATATCCACTAGATGTATGTTGTATCTTTTTCCACAAGTATAACATAGTTTAGCCTAAAAGTTATTTTGACATCACAAGATATATCAACGAAACAATTCAAAAGATTCATCTGCAACACCGTGTCAATTTTGTTGGAAGAAAAAATAAGAAAGTAAAAAAAGAAGATATGGTATATGAAATTAATAATTTTAGACTGCAAATGGACATGTAAAAATGTCAGTTCCTACTCGAAAAAACAAATGCGGGAGTCTCAGTGTCTGTGACTGTGCTGCTTAGCATCTCAGTGAGGGATGACTGACAAAATGGAGTCAATATATTGGGGAGCAATGGTGCCTTGCACCAGAACCAGCTCACTCCAAAAGGCGATTTCACACAAAAACATAAAAACAAACCAGTCAGAATTTATATGTTAAAAGCTTTCCATGTGCATCTAAAGTACTGCTAAAACGTAGAGGTCAAAGTCAAAATTTATTTCTAACCACACCTCTCACTGGAACGATAATGTTTTAACTGTTCAACCAAAAGCCCCATTAGCAAACAAATTCTATTTCCAAATAGAAATAGATTTAGTGGAAATATGTCGTGGAAGATGTATAATAAGTGTGGGTAACATCAAATATGTGGATAAAATTAGTTTGACCCATTTCTGTTATAAAATAAAAATAGTTTGCAATCAGGATCAATTCAAAAAATCACTCTTCAAAGAATCTTCATTACACACCAGCTAAAAGTCAGCAATAGATTGCATGAACAGACAATTACTTACTTTTTCACTCCAATCCTCAAAGTGTCTTCTTCTTCAGCACTCCATCTTCCAACTCTTCTCCTCTTCATTGATCCTCCTTTTTCATACACTTTTGGAGCATTTGTAGGCTTCCCTTTTGGCCTCGGTAACTTTACTCCACTTCCCTGGCCTCGTGACTCTTCCAATGAATTCTCAACTGACTCATCCCACTACAAACAGAATATATCACGGGCATAGATCGAAAACATATATGGCATAATAAGTAATAACCTCACTCAACTTGCATGCAAACATGTGTGCCAACTGTGGACACAATCTTTCTGGAGAAAACATTAACTAAAAGCATCTTAGTGCTATATGAGAAGTGCTGAAAAGATATTTTTGAATCATAATGCTCCTTCTAAGCTTGTGCTACCCAAAGCAGGATATACAAGAGCTCTCACTTCTCATTCATAGGAGCTCAACACAAACAGGAAAAGATCTTTACTGTTACTGACAAAAAGTTAAATGTTGTTTGAATCTATATATTCAAATTGAATTATAAAGAGAAATTATAATGAGGTGAAACGACTGGTATAGATTTAATAAAAGTTTGAAATTTGTGGTTATAAACGAATAGTTGTCAAATCAGATGTAAGTGAGATTATAATATGTTTGAATAAAAAGAATCAAACACCTCCTAAATATATGTTACCTATTTATATTAAAAGATACAATATAAGAAAATAAAATGTTATTTTCACCTCGTAAGTACGGGCATTATTGCTCCTTTCCGGTATACCTGGCCTCATTACATTACTTGAATTTCCTCCATTATCCAGAACGATTCCACCACAGTCCACAGGAGGGTAGGGTTTGACATGATTCTCTTGTACTAGCTCATGATTTGTACTTGCTCTTGCCAAAGCATTGTCTTCTACAAGAACCAAAGAACTGGACTTGAGTCCTTCATGTACACTATTAAATTCAGGCCCAGTTAGCAAGTTACTGAAAGGCATTGGCTGTCCGGCCAAACCATCAGAATCACCTATTTTAGCTCCTCTAGGATTTCCTGATGATCGTTTCCTAGCATGTCTATGAGAAACATGCCTGGACCTCAATGGTGGATATTTTGGCACTTCTACCGGGGGCAAAAAAAAAAAAAAGAAAGGAAGGAACCTCCTGAACACGAGAAGTAATGATATAGGCCCCAATCAAAGAAAAGAAACAAAAATATGCACCTACCATTTACCACATGACCTAATAAGCACCACAATAAGAAGGCTGAATCACACAATTCTAATAAGATGGACGATGGTTCTGTTAATTTTTCAGTAAGAAAGCAGAAACGACTTTTTTCCCCCTTTCAAAAATCTAAAAAGAAAAAGTGGAGATACTCCATGAATTCTCCCTGTCAATTAATATTATTATAACTTTAATAAACGTCCACGAGGTTACCTTTGTTATCGTTAGTAATAGCAGACTGCAAAATTGATTCTTTTGGTTCAAACCAATTGGCATTCCCCAATCCAACAAGCTCCTTCAGTTTCTCATTAACCTTCATTCTATAAGCAACCAACTCAAGAAACGAAGGTCCTATGCCCTCCCTTTCTTCTTCCAAATAAAGCCTAAGTGCCTCTACTGCATTGACTTCCTTACTCCTTTTTAGCACCCTCTGCCGGACACCATGATCATGCACTGCAGCTTCCATCTTAAGCCTCCAATCAAACAACTCCTCCGTACCCAACCCTCCCTTCTCCACATTCTTCTCCATTTCCCTGACCCTTCCTGTCCACACGTTCTTCACTGCGTCACAAAATTTGCCCTCACCACCGTCTTCATTTCTCAAAGTCTTCACCGTGTACTCCACCGCGACTTGAAGATATGCGATCTTCATGGCCTGAGAAACTTCCGTGATCCCACGATCATATTCAATTTGTTCGAGTTGCTCCAAATGCTTAATTGTGTTTATCGAGAGCGGGTAATTGTGAGAGATATCGGACTCGAGTTTCTTCAATAGAAGGGACTTTTTCAAGAAAAGATTATCGTTTGGGATAGGAAAGGTTTTCACCAGAGAATTCAATGTACCATCATTAAGGCGTTGTTTAAGAAGAAATTCAAGAATCCAATTTGAAATATTGGGATCAAAGTCCATTGATTGAACAAAAATGCATATATTTTGCAACCCTAATATAGGTTCTGCAGGAGGAGACGAAACGAGGAATTTGCTGGATTGCTACTTGCGACTGGTGAGAACTTGAGGGATGTCTGTAAAAAATAATTCAGCTGGAACGAGGGGAAAAGGTGGAAGATGGTAAGATTCATTTGGGATGAATCACGCTATTCTCTAAAAATTGGGTTCTTTGGTTTATATTTAACGGTTAGACGAAAGTGCAAATTGATACAAAGATTGGGACCTTTTCTGCAATTTACACAGAAGATCGTTCCATTTTTTCGACTAGGTTAATTTCACAAATCATTCCCAACTTTTGAGTTTAGTCTTGATTTCGTCCCCAATTTTTATTTTCACACTCTACAGTCCCTAACATTTGAAAAATACACACAAATCGTCCCTATTTCTACTTTTTGGCAAAATTTTTAACAAAATGACGATTATACTCCCCATAAACATTTTAAATTTTTCTTAAAAGGTTTAAAAATAATAAAAAACTGAAAAACCGATCCACCCCACCTATTCCACTCCTACCCCACACTACGTCCCCCGCCCCTCGGGCCGCAATGCCGGCTGTCGGCCGCCAGGATGGTCTATTCCGGTGGTAAAAAAGGGGGTGAATCCGGCAATGGGGGGATTCACCCCATTTGTGCTGTCAGAACTCAGAAATGGGAGTATAATCGTCATTTTATTAAAAATTTTCCTCAAATGGTACAAATAGGGATAATTTGTGTGTATTTTTCAAAAGCTAGGGTTGTGGGGTGTGAAAATAAAAATTAGAGATGAAATCGAGACTAAACTCAAAAGTTGAGATCGATTTGTCAAATTAGCCCTTTCGAGTGTTCGAAAGGGTGCGGTTATATTTGTAAATTGGGCGTTAACGTTGGAAGTTTTCCGAATCGACCCATTTGACTCGGATAAGGAGCCCCAACTCGACTTTCCAGCCCAATGGACTCTAGGGTTTTAGAATAAACCTCGTATAAATTCTCACACCGTAAATTTCTCTCTCATCAGTTCTTCGGCAGTTCTGCTTGTAAATAGCAAATTTCACTGTGCAAAAAGCTTCGAGTCGATCGAAAATGGTAGATTCACCGATTCTAATGACAGCCACGAATGCCAATTGTTCAATATAATCTTCATAAGGTTTCATCTTCTATCATAATCTTTGCGTTTTCTCTGTGCATCCGTAGACATTCAAGCGAAGGAACGGAGGGCGCAACAAGCATGGACGTGGGCACGTCAAGTTCATTCGCTGCTCAAACTGTGGCAAGGCCTGTCCTAAGGTATTTTTAGATCGCTTCCATGCCCTATCGGTCCTTAGAATTATATATGTCTTCATCGATTGTATGGGGAAAATGCAATTACGTTTGTTGATATTGGCGTTGAGCTAAATTCAATAGTGACATAGTATGGTAAACTGAATAATTTTACTCTGGGTTTTACAAGTATAGTTTGTTTTTCTGGTTTATTTTTTTCTAAATATAGAAGAATAATATTAATGAAATTTTTCTGTGCACTCTAAATTTAAACCACCTCCACGTTGACATATTAAATATCAATGGAGTTGCATGTTAAAAAAATAACGAAAACAGAATAATAAAGAACCCGATACTAGAGTTACAAAGAAAAAATGAACTATAAATAAATAAAATTAATTGAAAAATAAACAATAAAATAATGGAAATTAGTTTTGGTGTGAAATTTGGTGCATAGGGTTGGAGATGAGTTTGAAAATGGTGTGGGATTTTTTGCTGCAAAAAATGTCGGATAGGATTGGAGATGGCCTATGGCTCTGTTAATGCACCCTTTATGAATGACTAAATTTTAACTCCGGAGTTATGAAGTCCATGGTGATTATGTTTAGAGCTCTAGTAGTTTGTGGCATGTCAATTTTTTATGGTTAACAGAGAACAAAATTTTTATTATTTGACATAGTTAGGCATAGTCTATACATTGTAATGCAGCAGAGACACTGCAATTTGAGGGATGTATCTATCTTACTCCTTATAAAATCTGTCTGCTTGTGGCTCAGTAGGTCTTGAATCCTGGAATTGTCAGCCAGCTCGTTATTCATAGATAGATTAGTGAGTATCAAATGCTGGTGTTGAAAAATTATTTTCGGATTTTTGAGGTCCAGTTTGACAGAGTCAGTGTCTTTCATATAATATGGATGTAAATCTGTTCCCATATTTTGTAGGACAAAGCTATTAAGAGGGTTTTGGTGAGGAACATAGTTGAGCAAGCTGCTGTGAGGGATGTTCAGGATGCATGTGCTTATGAGTGTGAGTTCTCTACTTTCCAAGTTACTTGCTAGACATGTTTAACCTTTCTTTATTTACTCTCTCTGGTCACTGGATAATCTTAGATTAATGATCTAATACATGCCTACTTATTACCCATTAAAGCCTACCAGCTACCCAAGCTATATTTGAAGATGCAGTACTGTGTGTCTTGTGCCATTCACTCCAAGGTTGTTAGGGTTCGCTCTCGTACTGACAGGAGGAACCGTGAACCACCACAGCGCTTCAGGCGTCCAAGGGTAAGCCTGTTGTATTCTTATGATCTGTTTTGAAGAATTATTACCAGTGACCTGCTATTATCTATCATTTTTGTCGTCAAATAGAATTGATTTTTATTCTTTTTTATTTTTTTAAAGCACGTAAATCAGTTGATTGAATTTTCTGGTAATTGTCAATTATGATTGCACTCTCTATCTCAACCCCCAATCAGCCTGTAATTCTTTACTTCAAAGGTAGCTTACTTTGCAAACATGATCTGAAATTACTTATATTAGAAAAGTATTCAGGCCTGAAAGGTTTTACTAACTGAAGCTTTACAATAGCTAATATATTAAAATTAGTTATATCTTGGCTTCCCTTTCTATTGTTTGAAATTCTATAAGTCGCCTGTTTAGCCGTTATCCATGTGATTAGGCAAGACTTTTGGTCTGGGCTTGTTAACTTAACATGTGATACTGCAATTAGTTGCAATTTCCCTGTTGTTTCAAGTCCACTACCTTTACTTTTTCTGCTTCCTTTGTTGCAGGATGATCTTCCAAAACCACCTCAAGTACCACGCCCTGGTGTTGCACCTGTTGCTGCTGCCCATACTTAAGATGCACCGCCCTAGCGATCACTATAATTAAGTTTTGAAACTTAGTTTATGGGAATCATTTTAATTATCATATTGATGGTTGTTGACATATGAGAAGTTTTGGTTTTTACCGTTTAATTCAGTTCTGATCTCATGTGATGTCAAACGTTGGAAGTTTTTGTCAGACTAAGATATCCCATATGGTAATCAACGGAACTTAGCTTGTGTATGTTTATTTCTAATCATAGCTCTGTTGAATCCGCAAAAAAATCAAACGGAAGAAAGATAATCCGGTAAATAACTTATAAGCTATCTTTTATAATGTTTAGTGACCCAAGGCAGGCTTCTTAAGGAATCTTGTCAATGGACAACACTACCTTGTAATAAACCAGAGTTTGGTGTTCTCTCTGTTTCTCTTTTTAAGCATAACTCTCTCATCGCAACTCTTTCTCTTGGGCGAACTTGACATGTTACATTCGTCCAACGTGTGCTAACGTCACTAGCTGACATCATTTTTAGTAGTTTCATTTCATCCTATATAGTTAGATGTTGTTTGATGTTTTTTATTTTATCAATTTATAATTTTACTTTTTGATTTGATAACTATTTAATTATAATTATATATTTTAAATCTTTTTACATTCTTAATACACTCTATAGCTTTCCTCATTATAAATTTTTCACATTTTGAAAAATAAAAAGCATCAAACAAGCTTTTAATTATGTGTATATTTCGTGTGTCAATGTAGGGCCTTTTTGTTAGTCTTCGGATGGTGTGCCCTTCATGGTACCTTTATCATTTTTTTAGTACTTTTCCTCTCTAGTTGTGTTTTGCATGAAAGGCTACAGTAACTGGATCGATTTGCTGTGCTACCTAGCCAAGTCCATGCCTTGCAGAAGTTTCTTTGAAGAATCCCCGGATCTCAATTCTCGACTCTCTCTAGGTTGCAAAAGAATTTGGCCGCACCCCCATATCGAAAAGCACTACAGTCTACGTATTCGGTGGGAGTCGCCTAAATGAGTTAAATGGGGAATATTAACTTGGTAGAACCATGTTTCCAAAAAAAAAAAAAAAACTTGGTAGAACCAGAAAAGCATTAAAATTCAATTAAAAACTGCCAGTTTATACTCTATTTTTTTTTTTTGAAACACCAGTTTATGCTCTATTTGTTCTGCAATTTAGTTGTCTTTTCGAAATTCCATTGGATCATGCTTAGTGGCTCATGCATGCGTGGCATTTTACATTTTGAGTGGCAAAGAAAAGTGCATATGTTTCCACAAACTTACTCGATTGCTAGTAATAAATATAGGACTGCCATCTCATTTGGGACCGTCTTGTTTGGCTATGCTTCAACCTCATAAAGTCTACTTATCATTATACTTCACTTTGGAAAGCAATGGAAAACAAACTCAGAAAGTACCTTTACTTGCCCTACCTCCCTTTCCAACCTATTTATGTCAATTTGAGTAAATAATATTATACATTAGACAGTATTAATTGAAAGAGAAAGAACAAATTTTCATTTATTACTCACCGTTGTATGGTGTCTCTCTACTTGGGTTTTATTTTTTTTATTTTATTTTTTTAGAGTGGGATTGTAGGGGAGGAGAATTGAACTCTGATTCCTACTTTTGAAATTTTGAACCAATTTTAGTTATTGAGAAAGAATTTACAACACTAATGACACCTTTTGAAAGTGATTGCAAAATTTTTATTTATTTATTTTTTTTTTTTTTAAAAACAAAACTTAATTCTCATTCATCCTCAAACTGTTGTTTACATCATTAGAATAAGTTCTAGCAAGCCAACTCGGAATCTTACTAAACAAACAAGAAGAAGAGCAAGATAGAGCCTTCTTTGCTAAAGAATGCGCGACCGCATTTGCTTCCCGTTGAACAAAGTGAACTTCAATCCTACGCATATGTTGAGGAAGTATCTTACAATCTTGCACCAGCATTCCGAACTCTGACTCATCCTCGTCCTCTGAGTGAAAGGCAGGCACAACTCCCTTTGCATCAATCTCGGTGATAGCCATGTCCAAGCCCAAATTGAGAAGCCACCGGGTAGCACTTCTCAGTCCTAAGACTTCGGCCTCCTTAACTGAATTCACCCCTGCCAGCATTTCCATTTTGCACACTACCAACTCTCCCCTATCATCCCGGATGATAACACCAATTCCGGTCCTCCTGCCTCCACCATTCCATGCCGTATCCACGTTGCATTTTACATAACCCGCTGGTGGTCTACTCCAATTAACCAGCCAGCTTTCTTCTTTCAATATTTCTGTCGTTTGTCTTCTAGCTTCCAGCCAATCGTATAGTGCCGACAGCCCGTTGAAAACAGCTTGTCTTGGTCCTTGGCAGTGTCCTCCCCATAATTTGTCATTTCGGCCCCTCTATATGCTCCATAAAATAGCAATCCCTCGGCATATGGCATGATGCTCTTCAGCTACTATTTTTTTCAAAAAACCATTCCTTCATAGAAATAAATTGTCCAGTCGAGTGTTCTAGCCTTGCTTCTTTCCAGCATTCTCTTGCATATAAGCAGGACAGAAAGAGATACGCATTGGTTTCCTCTTCGTTATCGCACATGACACAGGAGGTAGAGATGGGCATACCTCTCTTACACAAATTTTGTCTAGTAGGAAGGCAGTCCCTACTCACTCTCCACAAAAAAGTTTGCATTTTCAGAGGAATTTTCAGTCTCCAAATTTGTTTCCAATCTCCTGGCTCACGCGAATCAGTCTCTATTCCCTCAATTTCTCTTGCTACCCTATATCCAGATTTCACCATGTACCTTCCGTTCATGCTATAATGCCAAATACACTGATCAGACCTTGGAGAGGTGCTCAATAGTATGTTCAAAATAGGATAAATTTTATGTTATTGGTTAATGGCAAGCAAATAGGATAAATTTTATTGTCACATTTACGAATAATGATCATTGACTATGACGATAAATATTACCGTTTTAAATTAAAAATTAAAAATAATATAAAGATGGTTTTAAGAGAGAACCAAATCTAGTAGATTAAGCCTTTTGAGGGGTGACAAATAAATGAGAAAAGAAACTCATGGCATGAAGAAGCTTCCCGATATTGTACCAACAACCACATTCACTCGTCTCTTCAAAAAAAAAAAAAAAAAAAAAAAAAAAATTCCATGTTCACTCGTCACTACTAATTCAGATTGTTTTTACATACATCGTATTTTTTATTTTTCAGATGGGAGTATTATTTTATATTAATAAAGAAATGATATACTAGTTTATAATAATATATTATATATAATTATATAATAAATATAATGAAAAATGACTATAGAGACTATAAATTGTCGATAATAATATATATTATTATATTATATTAGTATTATCTACAATGCTTATTTCATTTCATACTGAAGTTCTTGAATAATCACAAGATTAATTACATGATAGAATTACAATGACGTAAAAATGAAATTCTACTATTGGAGTTCAGGCATGTTGTACCAAATTTGCTCAAACGCCTTGATAATTAGATCATGATACTCATCTGAATTCAGAGAAAAATAACAAGCAAGAAGATTTTCCAAATCCTTGGATTCCCGGATATTGTTCTCCACTATCATTTCCATCATGGATTCCATGAAATCTTTCTCAGGATCAAATGAAGCCTTCACGATTGCAACACCCTCCGTGTACAGTTTTTTCTTCTGCTGCTGCGGCGGCAGCTTTGATCGTTTTGAGAGGCTCTTTCTACCGTTGGAAACTTGGACTTTCATGCTGGCTAGCCGGGGCGAATTGGCCCGAAGTTTTACTCCGGCGGAGCGGGATATAGATTTTCGGCTTGTGGGAGTTGGATGTGTTTGTTTCTCAGTGCAACGAGTTTCGGGTTCTTCAAAGATTGAAGAATGCTCAATCTGGGAAGGGGGTTTTTCTGGAAATGGCTTCAAGGTGTTGAATTTTGTGAGAATTGGAGGAAGTTTTGGCTCTGATTCTGATATCATGTCAAATTCATCTGATTCTTCGATTTCCACTGTACACAGCTTTTCATCCATGTCGATGATGATATCGGTACCTGAAGAACTCAATGTACAGCTGCATGAACTTGACCACGAGGCAAGTCCATTTATTCCGATCTAGGAGCATCAACGGTTTCAGAATCAAATTCAGATACCGGAGATTTAAGGAAATCCATATCGGTAGAACTGACTGTAGAGCCCTCAAAATAGTCCTGAAACCGTTCGACCTTATGCCTGACTGAATCATGATAGTTATAAACAGAAGGGGAAATTTGTCTTGGAGAAGGCTTGTACACAGTTTTTCTCTTCGTTCTTTTCTTTGATGATGATTTTCTTGGCGGATCAGGAAACCGCGTGTCAGCGTATTTTGGATTCTTGGGTGAATTGTAGAGTTTTTCGACTCTGATGGATTCGGTGGTATAGTAGTAGGATTTTCTTGGCTGTGAAAAGTGTGGCTTTTGGGCTGTTTTGGTTGGTGAAGGCTGCTTTTTGTTGACTGTATTATAGTTTCTGGTTTTGCTCATGTCTCTAGCTTGTAAAACCAAGCATTTGGCATCATATCTGATAATTTGAACCTGTAATTTCCCATTGGGGTTGATCTCTCTCAGACACACTTACCCAAGCAGGTATTTTTCCCTTTTGTTCTATATTGTGCTAGAAAATGAAAATTAGACAGATGCATGAGGAGTTTTATAGTGCGGCCTTAAAGTGTGTATACGTGTTTCATGTTCATTGGTAGGCACAATCAGCTATGTGAGTACCATCTATATCATATACCTTAACTATAATGAAAGTAAAAAGAAAAAGATGGGAGATTTTGATATTGAAAGGTGGGAGACAATGATATAGAAAAGAAACTTTGATGGGGCCTCCAGGAGAAACAATGCATGAATGCAAATGAAGGCAGCAAGAGGACATGTTTATTTTGAATCTCTTTTGTGCTGGTTCATTTTCATTGAATTCCCTCCCTCCCAAAGAATGTAACATTCGTAATTGTTCACTCCTGGACCAAAGGGAGCTCTGCCAGTTATATGTCGGGGTCCTGAATATGCAAATGGCTTATTTTAATAGTTCAGATGTACTGAACTCTGTACACCTGAAATATGGAACATCCTTTTTTTTTTATCCTGAAATACATAGGTTAGTCTGTGTAATCATATACTGGGTGCAAGATCTTAAAAGAATGAATGGAGATGAAATGTTAGTTTGGAAGGGGAGGAAAAGAGAAAAGAGCTATTCTTTTTCTTTATTCTGCTTCTGGATAAAAAGAGAATAGGTTCAATTTTCAATTCTTTGATATACAGAGCCCTTTTTCCCTTTCATTTGGTCATTCCATCTTTTGGTGTCATTTCTCGAAAGACTTGTCAACTATCAAGTTGAAACTGAATATAATAAATACGCAAAAGCAGAAGTTTGGGTGTGGTTGGATTACTACATTTCGACGCTAAAGGTTGACGTTAAGGAATCTAATAGATAAGGCTTCTGTTTAGTTCCAATTGTATGCCGCCCTGAAGAATGAAAAGTCGAAGGTTTATATTTTGCGTGTTGAATTCAGCAGCTCTAAGGGTTTGAGAGAAATTCAGGTGGAGCGAGCATACCATTCAGTGAAGTATATCTACCCATCGATAGCTCATCGTCACATACTAAAGTGAGGTCAGATAAAAAAACCGAGTTGACTTTTTGACTCCTATTTTAATGGTAAGTTCTACTAGATTCAAATATTCATATAAACAACAAAGACCAGTGATCTTTCCATACTGCTATATTTTACACTATACTGATGGGAAATTTATGATCTTTCCCTTTCTATGGATTTCCAATTTTGATAATCTTGTCCAATAATCACCATTGTTATCAGGATTTGCTGTATTGTCACTGTGTAAAGGCATTCTGGAAAGAAGTTATAATTAGGATGATATGATGGATTATGATTTTATGGCTATCACAAAAGGCCCATATGTTTCGAGTATGTATAGCTGTTCTTTTTCCAGAATTTCATGCGCAAGAAATGATGGCATAAAATGCCTGACTAACTGTTTAAAGTTGGTCCAGATCATGCGTGTGCTGTTAAATCCCATGCTAAACAGAATTATGTGTGGAAAATCTTTTTGTTCAAGACATTGCTCATTGGAGTATTATATCTTGAGTTCTTTGACTTTCTTAATTGTTCATTGGTAATACATTTATATATTTTCAAAACACATTAGAAATAATAAGTCGACCTTCAAATATCAAATTAGCATGGTTGTGCGACTGCTAAACCATGTTATCGATATTTGTAGAGGTTTCTAAGTTACCTCAGTTAACAAGTTTTATGTTTTGAAGTAAAAATGTTGACCATTAAAACTGGCCGTCCCAGGTGGTGGTGAAAACAAACTCCTATCAACAAACACTAGTTTTCGTCATTTTGTGAGACGTGTTTCATTCAATTGAGACTCCGGCACCATATAAGGGGATGCTCATTTTAGCATTTGAGCACGGACCTCGAGTTAAGGAAAAATAATACTCTATCTATATTTGCTATTTTTTTTTTGTGGCCAACATTTCAAATTTAAATATCTTTTTCGAGTATCACAAGAGCTAAGAACTTGTTTTTTTCAAAAACAATTGGCCTCTTTTATATGTTGGTTTCTACTATTCCCTTTTCCTATTGAGCTCCTCCGTCCCAGTGACAATATTTATACATAAAGCAGATGCTGCAAATCAATATAAAGAGATACTTTTTTTAATTCAATTAGGGGGGGGGGGGGGATAACTTTCCTACCAAAATTGATATTCCAATACCATTTCTCGTGATATTTGAAAGTTGAAAAAATCTTCTACACAATGACTTTCAAATGATAATGATGATGATGATTTTATTTTTTCACATCCTAAATACTATAGAGATGTATTCTAATTGATACATTTTTATACACTTTACAAAATAAATAACTTTTGTTAAGTTCATAAAAGATTCTAAATTTATTTTAATACATTTATTTATTTATGTAGGAATTTAAGAAGCCTATCATAAACTTCTATGAACTATATATATATATATATATATATATATATGAAATTTAGAACAACGACTTGGTAAAACCTGGTACATCAGGAAGCAAAGATTTTTATCTCCCGCTTCAAGTCCCTATTAGCAAATTAATTTTCATTTTTTTAAGAAGAACAAATAATGATTAGGGTTGATTAGTAGAGATTTGTATAGTACATGCGAGTTATACTAAATATATTGATGCGATTGATTTAATCAAATTCTACTTCAAACTAGAATTGGTTTTAAAAAAATGAAAATTAGCCTTTCAAAAAAAAAAAAAGAAAAAAGAAAAGAAAATTAGACTACAAGGAACTAAAAGGTTCATAAACTTTAATAAAATTGAAAAGTAGATCAAGTTTTAAAAAGCAAAAAACATCTAACTCCTGGTTTCGCTACTCATGCAATGGAGATCATCTTGTAGTAGTTGAAAAATTCAAAATTATTAATACAAACAAATTAACAAATTCATTAAAGAAAAAATCTTGCCAAGTTAATTGAAAATATTAAAAGTATAATCATGCTACATGTACAAAAAATACTTACAAAAACTCTTTTACACACATATGTCAGAAATCTATTTTTTCACACATCACGTCACTCAAAAATCATGATTGTGTCAAGTCATTTTGTAAAGCCACTTTTGTAAAATATTTTTGTACAAATTTGAAAGAATCTATATTAACGATAACTCAAACGTTTTTTTTTTTTTTTTTTAACAATGGAAACAATAATTCAAACTTTGACAGTAATATGTATTAGTTCTACAATCTATGCACGTATCATCAATCGCCAAAATTATATCAATTTCCCTACATGTATATAAATTCTTATAAAAGCTATTTTACACGTACACGTCATAGGAAATTTTTTTCACACATCGCACTGCTTAAAAATCAACTTCCAGAAGGATGGTGTGGTATTAAATTCCTCTTAGCCCAATTTTTTTCTTATGACTTATGTTGAGTTATGGGCTTGTTCAAATGAGTGGTAGAGATTTAATTAAAATTTGAAATTTGTAACGATAATTAAGTAGTTGTCAAATAAATAGTTAAATCAATAGTTGAAATTATAATTTAAATGGAGAATGACAGTCGTACCGCACCAATCACTTGTTGGATTACAAGGCCCTATACCGGCCCAATGTTAATGTAATGAGCCCAAATCCAATTATTTTCTTAAGGCCCCATTCTAATAAGGATATTTGAGATAAATAATGGGCTCTAAAAGACACATCAAGACTAATATCTAGTCGTGACAATACTTGATACTTGTATGTCATGTTTGTCATTCGTGGCATTCACATTTTATTATACATTGACTACACTTTATTACAAATTAACGTGTTAGACACAAAACTTGTGCCATTTTTTTTCTTTTCCTTTTCTTTTTTTTTTTTTTATTTTCTTTACCCTTTTTTCCTGGGCCTTCAAAGACATGTACATTATATTAGCTATAACCTTAGGTCAACATAAAATAATGATACTTCAAAACAGTTGAAAAAGTTCCATTTCATGGCATAGCACTTTTCTTACAAGATCGAGACGTGAATACCACAACCACCAAACACTCTCCATCTATACATAAGACATGGGGGCACATAGCCCTTCCAATTACACACCTTAACCCCCAGCCCTTTTGTCCCAATATACGCAATGAAATTGAGAACTCCATCATCCAAGCGTTTCAACCCATGCAAGAAAATGCTGATCAAGCTATTCAAGTTCAAACTCCGAAAACCGGTCTTTATTACATCTCTTCGATTCCGTCAAAAGAGATTAAAAACCCCAAACGCTCCAAGTAATAAAGGACGTTTAGCAAATATTCGTTCACTCTTCTGCTCGTTAAGGCAAACACGAGAGCCTGCAGATCAAGTGATGGAACTGATGAGTTTTCCAGATGAAGGACATAATAAGGCACCCCATCCCTCCCCTCTCACCCCAGCATATGTGAAAATTATCAGAGGAGGGTATAAAAGGGAAGCTTCAGTTAAAGATGAAGTTGAAGGTGCGTGTAGGAGTTTTGAGAAATATTTGATAGAAATGATTGTTGAAGGAGGGGAAATGAGGGATTTGAATGATGTTGAAGAGTTGTTGTACTGCTGGAAGAACCTAAGGTGTCCGATTTTCAGTGAATTGGTGTGCAGATTCTATGGAGAGTTATGCAAGGATTTGTTTTCCAATAGCTATGACTATGGTGTTAAAACACCAAGGATTCTATGAATCAAGTATATAAGGCTACTCAACATAACCGACCGAGCCACGATACATGGCATGAAGGATATGTCATGCTCGCTCGATGTGTAACTTCTTGTAAATTAGTTGTATTATCTTTTGTTGAATTTGTTATATATGGGGATGGTTGTAATAAGGCTAATGGCTAGGAGGATCATGCTATTTTCTAATTTATTGAAGGGAATTTTATGATTATTTATTATTCTTTTTGTGAGAGGAAAAAATGTATTTTTATTATCTCATGTTTGGCTCGCGTTAAGTGTTTACGGACTCAAAAGGCGCACATAATCTTTTCTTTTTCACAATAATTTTCTTCTCCTCCTCCTTCTCAATCTTATGGTCTGAACATATACGGTGATATACTAGTAATAAAAAACCAATACCATACATTATGTAGGCTGGGCACCATGTATACAGCTTCTATACCTAATTTTGTCCAAACGAGACTTCTGATTTTAATCCATCAATAAGGAATAAAACCCCACGTTCAGCTTACTTCAAAATTTACCGTCCTCTGTTGCCTCTTTCTTACCACAAATTCACCATAGTTTTGTGATTGATTAAGGACTAATTTAACCTAATTTTGATCGTGTTCTGATTGCTTCAGTAAATAGTAATCATCACGAGTAAGAGCAATACTAAACGAGGAAAAAATGATGAGTTCAGATAACAATCACAATCAGCTCCCGGAGTCGAGCAGAGACCAGATGGAGACCCCGATGCTCAACGAAGATGATGGTAGCAACGACGACGTTTCAACCTCCAAATCCTATTCCAATTATCGCAGTGCAATGACCACCCTATCCTCCTCCTCCTCCTTTTCCGGACATCCCTTGTCGACGCCACCCTCCATTGCCACCACCCCCGCCGAGTCGGATCCGCTGCTATTCCCGTCTCACGATTCCTTCCCGGAATCCCCCCCGTATGCTGATGTCATTATCAGCCCCCTCGATGACAGTCCTACTATATCCTTATCCGATGGAGCCGGTGGGAGCGGTGAAATACAGGATAAAGTGAGGGATTCCCCGATGTCCCAGCTGCAAGGTACAGAGTATTTGAGAATTTTGGTTTCTGATCCAAAAAAAGAGCTTGAAGCTTCTAATTCTATTGTTCCCGGTGGCAATAGTTATGTTACTTATTTGATCACAACGAATACAAATATTCAGGAGTATGGAGGATTGGGGTTTAGAGTCAGGAGGCGGTTTAAGGATGTTGTTAGCCTTGCAAATCGCTTGAGTGAAAGCTATAGAGGGTATTTTGTTCCACTACGGCCTGATAAAAGTATAATGGAGAGTCAGGTGATGCAAAAGCAGGAGTTTGTAGAACAGAGGAGAGTTGCACTGGAGAAGTATTTGAGGAGGCTTGCAATGCACCCAGTAATTAAGAAGAGTGATGAGTTGAAGGAGTTTCTAACGGTGGAGGGGAGGATGCCTCTCTCAGCAAGAACTGATGTGGCCTCAAAGGTGCTTGATGGGGTCGTGAAGCTGCCGAAGCAACTGCTGGGGGAGGGTGTAGCTGAACCCCATGATGGAGTGGAACCAGCCAAGGGAAGTAGGGATCTGCTGAGATTGTTCAAGCAGTTGAAGCAGACAGTTGTGCAGGACTGGGGCGGGTCAGGTGCGACCGTGGAGGAGGATGATAAAGAGTTCTTGGAGAAGAAGGAGAAGTTGCATGATCTCGGGTGGCAACTTACCAACACCTCTAAGCAGGTTTCCTCAAAGTTCATGCCACTGATTCTAATACTGTTGTCAAGTTATCTACACTTACATGCAATTGAATGCATCAATGTCATGCATAGCAACTTGCTGATAACATAACTACATGCATTTGCATGTAGTACAAATTTCGCACTAAATTTTAGAAAATGGCACATATTTTTTACCAATAAAAACATATCATTTCCAATTTCACTTTTAAAATATGTACGAATTAACCTAAACTTGTTAGAAGTAGATGTTTTCCTGATATCCTCCAAAAATCTTATTAACTTTAACACATAAAATTGGGAAAAAGGGAAAATCCAATCAAAATGAAACAATAAGAATTAGGTGTCTCAAATTTGCAAGATAATTTCAAGCTATATTGTTATATATCTACCATTTTTAATCTCTAAATTAATTGTATAAAATTCCATTTTGAATTATGTATTAAACTATTGCACTTGGAAGTTTAATTTGTTTTTCCAAACTGTTAGGCGGAGTTACTAGTTAAAGCACAACAAGATCTTGGGGAGACAATGGGAGAATTGGGGCTAGCATTTATTAAGTTGACAAAGTTTGAAAATGAACATGCCATTGAGAATACTCAAAGAGTGAGAGCGGCTGACATGAAAAATGTTGCAACAGCAGCTGTCAAAGCAAGCAGATTGTATCGAGCATTAAATGGACAGACTGTGAAGCATTTGGTAAGTGCCGTGTTGTGGTTATGTTATTATGTGACATGTTGAATTTCTGCGGTTGATCAAACATCCAATTTGGGCTAGCAAAGCGGTAAAGGTTGGCCTACTGGGTCACAAGAGGTCTTGGATTCCATTTCTCTAAAAATGTTCCTTGTTTGTCCATTATAAACTGGTAGTTTCTCCCATGGTAAACTGACTTCTATTACATAGTTTTCAGTAAAGGTGTTGATTTCTTTTTTCGATTTTTCACCCATAATGGTAATCTTAGACTTCCATGGGAGTGCCATCGTGTGCTCATTTTCCACAGAATCAAAGTGGTTCACGTGTTTATGTAATGTATGTCATTCCTCATTAGTGCAGGAATTTATATTTCTTCTAAAATTGTCTGGATATTTGAAGTTAATGAGTTGCAATCATTAAGGGTTAAAATTTGATTATGGATTCTGGTTATGATGTTCGAGATTTTGGCTCTTCTATTTCAGGAAAAGCTAATCCTTTGACATGCTAACAAATCACTTTGTGTATTTCAGGATACATTACATGATTATATGGGACTGATTTTAGCTGTACACAATGCATTCTCTGATCGTTCAAGTGCTTTGTTGACAGTACAAACTCTTTCATCAGAATTATCTTCCCTGCACTCAAGCGCCACAAAACTTGAAACTGCATCTTCCAAAACTTTTGGTGGTGACAACATAAAAATTCAAAAATTAGAAGAGCTAAAACAATCCATTAGGATCAGAGAGGATGCTAAAAGCCGTGCAATCAGAGATTGTGAACGAATCAAGGTATGAAATGTCAGGGTACAACTGATAGAAACTTGAATTACAGTTTTCGTATATTTCATTTTCTTGGTAAACTTTATCTGGTTACATATACCTTGAGTTCAACCGAAGTTTTAAAAATTTGTATTTGAGAAAAAGTCTGGAAATGCGAAACAAACAGAAAAAGCCATACTTAAAGCGATAAGCCACGCAAATGGCACTAAAGAGAGCCTCAATGTGACTTTGACAATTTATTAAATCTATCTGCTTGTTTCTTTTGTTTTGTGCCACTGAGAGCATTAGCTTGAATCAGCATGTAGTGGAAGGGTGAAAAGGATGCTCTATAACTTCGTCACTTTCCTCCTTCCCCCTCCCCTTCCCGCTCCTGCCTTTATGCTTCATCGTATTTCTTGCATATTTAGAACTGGAGAAAATTACTGTCAATCAGTGTTTTTCTTCTTGATAAACTCTTAAAGTTGTCTGTGGTTTATGTTCAATAATTGCATAGCTGTGGTTTATGTTCAATAATTGCATAGATTTATTCTCAAGACACACTTCAGTTTTGTCTCTGTTTTATGTTGTTGAGGTAGTGAAGAATAAAACAGAAAAAGAATAAAATCTGATGGGTTAATTGTGTGATTGCAGGAAAATAATAGGGGTGAAATGAAAAGGCTAGACAGCGAACGGAAAGCTGACTTTGTTAACATGTTAACAGGATTTGTTACCAATCAGGTACTTTTCCTTCTTGAAGCTATTCATGAGGGTAGGTCTAATTGGCAGTGTCCCTTGTGATCCCTGATTTTGCTACTCTGGATTTTCCTCGCCCCTGATGCACTTTGGTGCCGTCTGTGAACATTGCAGGTGGCATACACGGAGAGAATTGGAAATGAGTGGGCTAAGGTTGTGGAGGAGACCAAGAAATATGTTCAAGAGAATGCATAGCAGATTACCTTTATCTGGTCATATTTTTTTTTCATCCCGGGTTTTATATTTTTGGAATAATGGGGTAGGTTCAAAATGAACATCATATAGGAAATGAACTTTTGAGATTGTTTTACATCCTCAGATCTAATTCCCATGTTGTAACATTTTTTTGGGCCTTGTTCTGAAGATCCGAATCGCTGATCTGGTTTCTTAAATTTTGTACTGACCGAATGAAATAAAATTTTGGCTATACAACCAGAATATTGAAACTTGCTCATTGACGTATATTCACTCTATTCTATCATAATATGTACAATGAAAAGGAAGTGGAAGAAACGTACAAGCTAAAGAATCAAAGAATGTTGCCGTAAACAACGAAAGCATTTGAATGTTACCTTCACCACCATTGATGCACAAGAACTCCATTATCTCTGAGAGAAGAGAAGAGTTCCAAGCACTGAACATATGTGTTCTGATAGTCGGGGCTCCTCTTTCCCGGGCAGCATCTCTGCCACCTGTTGTAATGGCACTCAAGAAACATCTCGTCGATCAAACAAATGGCTCCAGACTCGACCAATCTCGGAACCAAATGGAACTCCGTCCCATCCACGTCCATCTTCACCACCACGTAATCCCTGTCTTTCACCACGCTTTTCAACCACGCTGCAAGATCGAATCCTTGAATCCTATTGAAATTAGTGACAAAATCATTTGACGATTGAACAGCTTGATTCCTCTCCATCCCTTTACCCCTCTTCGCTTTCTTCCTACTTGCCTCTCGATTGATCTCAAAAAACAACGTTTCGTTCTTTATCCAAGGTGCATACGGCAAAAGAGTCACCCCTTTCTTGAACCTATACTCGTCGTGGAAGCTACTATTAGCCTCAATGGCATAAATCTTGAAGTTCTTTTCCTGTTTCGGATAACGTTTCTTGAACCAAGTCCTAATGCTCAATCCATAACTCTTTGCTCCAATAGCCACATATATATACTGATTCTTAAAGCTTATGTCAACCATTGAGGGCAAATATTTCAGGTTCTGCATATTCCTTTTGAATGTAATCCAAGGTTTCATTGGCTCTTCCCTGATCAATGGCTCAGCATTGCTTATCAGTTCATGTTTGTAGCTTGGAACAGAGCATTTCCTCAGTGAATCACCATCCAACAAGTGTTTCTCTTGATTGAATCGGAAACCCCCCTTTTCTTTCTTGAAGATGATTTCTCGAATCAACGGAGAAGACAAATCGAAACAATCAACTTCCAGGGATTTAATCAGTGTAAAAGAATCGAATAATTGAAGCAAAGAGGCGAAACTGTAGGCGTCGTTCGCAGATCCAGTATGTAGAACAAAGAAACCTCCATGCTTTAGGGTTCTGAAAACTTCCGAAGCGAAATCCACCGGTTTTGACGCCTCGTCCAGACCGGCGGTGCTCGAGAAGGCGAAATCAAACGACTCATCTCTGAACGGCTGTCGAAGATTTTTTGCGTGTTTGACGTACGCGCGAGGCGATTTCTGCATTGAAACTCCGACGGAATTCAAGACTCCGATTTCTTTCAGCGCAAGAATTTCTTCTCCATTAACGGCCCCAATGCAGAGAGAATTGGAGTTCAGCGACAGGAAACCTTGAGCTATTAGGTCTAGGAAAATGGATGAGTAGTAGGCTTTCAGGCGGGGAGAGGGGGCTGCGATGAGGCTCGCGGAGGCGGAAGTAGCGACATTGGATTTGATGGACTGAGGGAAGAAGCAGAAATCAATGGAGTCACAAGATCGGCCCTTGACGGTGATGACGTAAGCCAAGCGAGCAAGGAGGATCAGAACGCCGAAGGAGAGAAGACGTACAAGAATATTGCTGAGTATGAGGTTGGGGGGTTTGTGTGTGGGAGTCTCCATTTGCATGCCTTTCACTGAAAAAAAATGGTTTCTTCAAATATCAACTGGCGCCACCGAAGGGGTGGGCTTCGAAAATTCAAGTGGCTCTCGAGGGTACTTTTGGAACGAGATATCCAGCAAAATGCAAATGTGTGATAGAAACCGTGTTAGATCCAAGGATGTAAACAGCATGATGCAAATGTCAATATCAAATATTGAGAGAGACATACTTAAACACATCAATGTGTGATATAAACTAGATTGAATACATAACAAGACTATAAATTCCGAGTTTCAAATATAGGCAACCCGTAAAGCATCATTTAAGCAACTTGATCTCAATACTTTTTCACGCACCAATGGGTGAAAAAGTTTGAGTTCCAAATATAAACACCATTTAACCGTCATTTAAGCAAGATTTTTAAAACACGGACTAAAGTAAAGTAAATGCAAGTCCTTGTCATTCATTTCTTCCGATCTCTGAAACTATTTCATTTTATCAAGTTCCCAGCATTGATCTTCCACGAATTGGTATATTCGGTTCTTGATGTATTTTGTGGCCTGGCAAACAATCACATATGGATTTTTGGGTACATACTTTTCTTCACCAGAAATAGATGTTCAAAACAAGTTTTCAATCACATAAATGTAGGAAACTCGAAAAGGATAAGCTTCTATTCCCATAAATAAATATAAATCTACTTGATACAAAACTCAAACTGTCACAGTCAACACCATAAGCAGAAACAAACACAGCACTAGGCTTGACAAAAGTACATTGCTGCTCATTTTTTGGCATAAGTAATGGCCATGGGATTCTGGGGAGTGATTTTGAAGCCTTGAAGTGCCTGCATGGCTACTGAAGAC
>CAVNYN010276952.1:0-25729 GCA_963692815.1 Nyctanthes arbor-tristis
CAGAAAATGATCCATATTTAGAATCGGGGTAATCAATTTTATTTCATATATATAACGTGATCATACCTTTTTAAATATTTCTCTTTAAAGAATGAATTTAAGCTACTAAAAATATAATGTTATATTTTGACGAATTAAAACATTTAGTAAAATAATTGAAAGGAAAAAAAAAAAAATATATATATATATATATAAAAGACGACATAGTATATTAAATATGGACAAAAACTATATATAAAAATCGGCAAAATGGGAGCATCTCTTCCAAGTCTCAGACATTTTTCCTATCTAAGAAGTTAAATCTCATCCATCGATCATCCATTTTAATTGAAGTCAAATTATCTTAAACCTAGACTCTTGTCATGAAGATAGATGAAGATAAGGGAAAATTGAAATTGAAACAATCAAACCTAATCAAATCAATTTAAATCGGAATATAAAAGACATAGATGACCACAAGAGTTACTGCAACGAACTGAAAAAGTCTAAAATATCCCTTCCAAAATACAATTTTGGTGGGAAAATTGAGGTACAATTGTACCGCATACTACTTTCCTTTTATAGACATATATATATATATAGATTTGTGTCATGTTTGGGTTTCTCAAAATGTGATTTTTTTTAAATCAATATTTTTCTACTCACCACGATCATTCTTCTTCGTTTTCTATTTTGCCATCATTTACTAACTCTTCTGTTGATCCTAAACCTTGTAAGCCTCTTACAGTGTAACGGTGATGCAACACCAACACAATAATCAAACTCCTATACCACCTGAGCTGCTCAAGATCATTCTCTGAATGGTGATTCTGCACTTCCTCCTCTAAGACATAGTACTTGGGTTAGTAAACCACTAGTTAGGTATGGCTTTATCCCTTCTTTATCCTTAACAGCCACACTGTCTTCTACTTCTATTCCCATATCTTATGAATAGGCAATGGATCATGAGTGTTTCCAGAAAGCTATTGAAACAAAACTTCTTGCACTTAAAGAAAACTAGACCTAGGATGTTGTTCCTTGTCCTCTATATGCGAAGCCTCTTCGTGGTAAGTTTGTGTTCAATATCAACCTTCGTTCTGAAGGATCCAGAGACAGTTATGAGGCTTGGTTAGCAGTTCTTGGCAATAAGCAAGAGTATGGATTTGACTATGATAAGACCTTCGCACCAATAGCCAAGATGACCACTGTAAGAATAGTACTAGCTCTTGCTACATCTCAGTCATGGATTTTACATCAAACGGATGTCAAAAATGCATTTTTGCATGGTGATCTGAAGGAGGATGCTTACATAAAACTTCCCTATAGTATGCCTACCTCATCACATAATGACGTTTGCAAATTGAAATGCTTTTTGTATGGCTTAAAGCATGCACCAGGAGTACGGTTTGAAAAGCTCCAATTTGAAAAGTTCCGGTCCACACTTCTTGGTTTTTCTGTTACTCAAAGTCAGTGTGACTCCTTCCTTTTTTTGCAAAGGACAGCTAAGGGGATAGTTGTTCTACTTGTTTGCGTTGATGATATTGTGATCACTGGTTCTGATATAGAGGGCATTTCCAAAATTTAGAATTTATTGCAATCTACCTTTCACATGAAAGACCTTGCTCAATTCACTTGCTTCTTGGGATTAGAGGTTCATCGTTGGTCTCAGGGTATTTTCTTAAATCAGCATAACTATATTCAGGATTTAGTTCAATTAGTTACAAGTGCCACTTCAGTTGACACACCTATGGAACTTAATGTGGAATATCAATATGACGAAGGTGAGCTTCTTGAAGACGCTGCTTTATATCAGAAGTTGGTTGGTAGTCTTTTATTTAACAATCACACAGTCAGACATCCTTTATGCTACCCATATTGTTAGCAAATTCATGTAAACACCTCGGCATCTAGACCTAATTGCTGTTCGATAGATCATTAGATATATTCTTGGCACATCTAGCCATGGATTATTCTTTCCAACTAGTTCTTCACTCCAGTTACAAGCCTATAGTGATGCTGATTGGGCTGCCCAGACACTAGGAAATCTACTAAAAGATGGTGTATGTTTCTTGGTGATGTCTTATCTCCTGGAAATGCAAGAAGCAAGACTTTGTTTCTAAATCATCTACGGAGGTTGAGTACCGTGCCATGTTTGCTGCTTGTTATGAGATCATTTGGCTACACGGTCTTCTTACAGAGCTTGGTTTTTCTCAAGTTCAACCTACTCCACTACATGCTGATAACACTAGTGCCATTCAAATTGCTACCAACACTGTCCACCATGAATGTATAAAACACATACAGATTGATTGCCATTCCATCCAGGAGGCATATGAGCTACAGATCATTACTCTACCACATCTTTGCAAGTCTACAAATTGCAGATATCTTCACCAAATACATGACACGTCAACTCCATAATTTCCTAGTTAGCAAATTGATACTTGTAGATTTACCCATATTAATTTGAGAGGGAATGTTAGATTACATACATTAACTAGTCAAATTATATACAGATTTTATATAGAAAATTATATGCTAAATATATGTAGACCAGATATAGATTATTGGGTAGATTACATGCATTATATTAAGTATATTATGTGTTGATTTAATTTGTACAACTTTGCTATTTTAATCGTTAGGATATACTAGCTATAGGTGGACATCTATATGATAGTTTAGGGTCAGAATATCTATATGTATTACGATATATATATATATATATATAGGGAATTCTTCAGCAAGAAATATACACTTTCTTTGCTAAAATTTCTGAGTTTAACAATGGTCACAAAGTGAATCCATCTTCCAACAATCAATTACGACAAATAGTTTTGGCCATTGAAAACTTGACTAAGTCCTTTGAAGAGAAGGACACCTAGCTTTAATTCATACAGCTTTGCTATTTTACAGTTTTGTTATTTTATTCTTGAGGATATACTAGCTGTAGGTGGATCTGTATACGATAGTTTAGGGGCAGAATATCTACATGTATCAAGATATGTCTGTGTGTGTGTGTGTGTGGAATTTTTCAACAAGAAATATACACTTTCTCAGCTAAAATTTCTGAGTTTATCAGTGGTCACCGAAGTGAATACAACTTCTAACGACCAACTGCAACAAATTGTTTTGGACATTGAAAACTTGACTAAATCCTTCGAAGAGATGGATACCCACATTGCTTATTTATGCAAAAGTTGGAGCTTCAGAGTCATGGGACAGAAGTTAACCCAGAAAATACAGGTTCTTTTAAACTCACTGATCAAAAACTGTAGAAGCGACAGCAAAAGTAAGACCAACAAGATAAGGCCATGGTGCTACTCAAGTCTCTGTCGGCACGCTATTTGTTCAATTTCAACATATGATTGCTGACACCATCCGAGCCCATTACAGTGGTTCACCACAATCTTCCATAGTATATGAAAAACCTTGTACATGCCAGATTGATGAAATGAGGATTGCCACTCTATTATCAACCGCTAAAGTTCCATTACTTTGATGGGAAAGACAATTCAAAGTAACATGTTGCTCACTTCACTGAAACATGCAACAATGCTGGCATTTACAACAATACTATGGTCAAGCAATTCATCTGCTCACTCAAAGGTAAGGCATTTGAAGGGTATACTGATCTTCCAGCTAGTTCCATTAACAGTTGTGATCAACTCGAGCATGAATTCTTCACCCACTTTTAAAGCACTCGGTGAACAGTCAGTTTCCCAAAACTTACAAGAACCAAATAAAACAAGGAAGAGCCAGTGGTCGAATACATATGGCGTTAGAGAAACCTAGTGTTGAACTGCAAAGAATGCATAAGTGAGTCATCTTCCATTCATATGGGTGCTTAAGGCATGCATTGAGGGGCATTTTATAATCGTCAAGCAAATAACCCCCTCACTTGAAGAGTAGCTACATGAGCTTATGACCTTAAACTCTAGATTGCAAGGCATGAGAGCTGTCTACCAAGTGATCCACGTAAAAAGAAGGAGCCCAAGAAAGATGTGCTGAAAGAATGGAAAGCTAGGGAAGCCTAACAAATCCATGGCAAATTGCGCTGTTCTACCACTGATCACTTTCAAGACATCAAATCCCCATTCAAGCTCAAAGCAGATGTTGGAATAAAAACCAGGCTGCAAATCAAGTAGATTTTAGTGCCAAAAGAGAAGCTGTTCTACACCAAAAGAGCTGGCAGAAAAGGAGTATCCATTTTTAGACTTTGGGGTTTTTGGAATCCTAGATCAATTCCTTGAACATATGATAATAGAGCTTCCTATACCAAAGAGATGGGAAGAGGTTGGCCAAGTCGATTTCTCACCCGTCATCCAGTGGAGTGCTTTGTATTGAATGATCACGTCATTCATCTGGAAAAGGAAAATGAGATCAAACTTGAGACGGGTGAGAAATCAACCACCAATTGCTCAATGGTGTTGTGTGGATCATTTTTCCAATTTATAAGGGTCAACCACCTCTTTCTCTAACTTATGGTACTAAAAAATCTACAGCTCCATTAGTAGACTCTGAGCCTCATCTTCTAGAAGTCACAATTGTCTATATCTACCTAGAAATAGAAAGGACAACTCCTTATCTTCCAATATTTTATGAAACTATGGTATATACTTGGGCTTTTGGGAATGTGATTCCCAATCAGAAGATGAAGTTGGTGATAGATGGTCCACCTTTATAAGCAAAAGGAAGAAGTATTAGAAATCAAGTAAGACAGGTGAAACATCAAATATTTCTCATTTTGTAGTACCATTATTGGAGGCAAGAAGTTCTATGCTAGCTAGCTGAAGAGACATCATCAGATAATGGTTAGGGGGCATGGACAGTCGTAAAAAGACGGCATTAGAAGGCTGTAAATTGTACAAACCTCAATATCAACAATGAACAGATAAAGCCAAGAAGAAAGCCAATGAACAATAAAAGAAAGAAGTCAAAAGCTAAGCCAAAGGCATCCAGAACATCACAAAAGCTCCAAGTCCTATAACCTTAGGAGAATATTTTCCTAAAGGTTTCTTTGATAGAGAATACTTCTCTTCCAATATGATAAATGTTGAGGGAGGAAGTAAATCTCATGACAGCAAGAAGAAGACTTCAAAGATGGCAAAGACTATCTCTCTACTCAACAACATTCGTTCCAACACAAGTGTGGTAGAAAATTCTACATATTCTATTTAATGATCATATGGCCTTACCTGCAGCACTAATCGATCTAGAAGAGTACCAAGGAAAGGTCTTCATGCCTACAACTCATCAAGACTGCATGGCTACTATTACTTTCAACTATGATGTCAAAATGGGTTCTCATCTACATAATTGTATGTTAGTGGTTATGTTTGAGATTGCAAACTCTATCACGTAGTGATTGACTACGGGTCTACTATATGCATCATGCCAAATTCATACTACGAAAAATATTGTGTTAAATGAACATGATTTGGTTGCAAGTAAAACCATCGTACAAGGGTTCAACCAAAAAGGCCAAGAAGCTACAAGGATTATCCGTCTATAAGTACAGATAGGAGAAGTGGTCTCATTAGTACTCTTTCAAGACAATGATGCTAAAACATCATATAGAAAAGTATATTTTCCATATGCTAAGTTCTAACTAGAAAGAAAAGAATTGTGCCTAGCCGGGCTATCCACTTCTGGATTTGAAATCAAGGAAAATATAAAGTTTGACCTTCAGTTTCGTACAGAGAAGTCAAGGGCACTTGAATGGAAATCTTCACGAAAACCTTCTTATGTCTCGTCAAAAGATGCTAAGGCTTTAAAGAACGATCTGACTTTTCCCGTACCTAGCATTCCAAAAATACTTCTGCCACATGAGCTTGCCAAAGGTTCAGAGGTTGATAACAGTATAACAATGGTAGCGAAGCTCTATAGCTTCCAGTTTCTAGCTCATCACAAAGGAAAGCTTTAAGTTCAAAACTAATTGAAAAGCAAAAGTAGATATTTGGAGGATGCTATAGTCCTCGGGCTCATAAACTGTTGGAAAATGCTGGATTTGGAAAAGGAGAGCCTCGAAAATTAGGCGATCTTGATGCTATCCTCTCCGGTAGCCGTGTTGCTTCAAATAAAAGATTCAGATTAGGATATAGTTCTAATCTACCAAAACAAATCAAAATCAAGAAGGTCTCAGTTTTTTGAGAGACTAAAAGCTGAGCCCTCTGCTTCACCAAGATCAAGAGGTCATTCATTTGTCTTCCAAAGGTTAGGTGGTGGCTCTTCCAAGGTTGAACAAGTAAATGATGATTCATCTGTTCAACCTAAGCCTTCATACAAATAATTTGTAGTCTCTATAGTTGGAGTTAAAACTTCTGATTAGAATTCAAAGCCTCAGGGATCAAGAAGAAGACGCATGAATAAGAAGTCTACTTAGAAAAATGACATTAATAAGCAAGCTTTTGCTGTCAATCACATTGCTTTTGAGGAACGATCAAATTTAAAAGCCAAGTCAGGTAACTTTTATTAGAGTAAATGAAGCTGAACCGTTTCCACCAACACTTGATGATAAAGGGCAGACCACAAAAGATGACCTAAAGCAATTAAAACTTGGGAATGAAAGAAAAGCCAAGACCAGTCTATGTTAGTGCTTTTAAGTCCTGAAGAGGAGGCTGATTACTTCAAAGCCATTGTAGGAGTTCAAATACACCTTTGCATGGTCCTACAAGGAAATGCTAATATTGATCCCAAAGTTGCGGTACACTATCTTTCGATGAAGTATAGCATTCGTCCAATCAAACAACCTCAGAGAAGCCTATCGCCAGAATTAATTCCTCAAATAGAAGCTGAGGTTAGCGAGCTGATTGAAGCGGGAATCATATGTGAAGTAAAATATCCAATATGAATCGCTAATATTGTTCTAATTAGAAAGAAGAAACTACAACTGTGAATATATGTCAACTTCTGCGATATAAACCAAGCATCTTTAGAAGATGACTTCCCACTACTAATTGCAGAGTTGGTGGTGGATGCAAATTTGAAGCCTTATCTTTTATGGATAGATTCTCTAGATACAACTAAATTCACATGAATCTAGAGGACGAAGAGATCACAGCGTTCTGAACTCTTAAAGGTATATACTGTTATAAAATCATGCCTTTATAAAAAAAAATATCTATCTATCCCATCAGTGCTCACAACTCCAATCCCAGGAAAGCCACTGACTCTTTATATGACAGCACAAGAGCATTCTTTAGGTAAACTTCTAGCCCAGGTAAATGATGAAGGAAAGGAGAATGCACTCTATAAGTTGAGTTGGACCTTGGCAGGTGCTGAATTGAACCATTCACCAATTGAGAAAATGTGTTTAGCTCTAATTTTTTTAGGTTAAGAAATCGAGGTACTACATGTTGAACATACCATCAATTTGGTTTTGAGAGTAGATCTGTTGAAGTATATCATATGGAGACCTATCTGTTGAAGTATATCATATGGAGACCTATTCTTTCTCTAAGGATAGGAAAATAGATGTTCTTGTTATCTAAGTTCATCTCAAATTTAGCCTTCAGAAGCCAGTCAAATGACAAGTCTTGATAGATTTTCTAGCTGATCATCCAATTCCAACTGAATAGGAATTCTCTAAGGATCTTCCAAATGAAGAAGTCTTCTACACTAAAGTTATACCCTCATAGAAGCTATTCTTTGACAGAGTAGCCCAAAGGTATGGTGGTGGAGAAAGAATTGTGTTTTTTAACTCTTCATAATCAAATCATGACATATTCATTTGTTTTGATAGAAGTTCGTTCAAATAATGTCGCAAAGTATCAAACATTCATCATTGGCTTGGAAACAACATTAAATATAGGGGTAAGATAGTTTGATGTTTTTAGCGACTCAATGTTGATAATTATTGAACTCTCATATGAGTTTGAAGTCTAGAAGCCAAAGTTGAAGCCGAGCTTCTTTCATATTGATCTTGATTTTGCTGCTGCTCTTGAATTTTTGGATTAGTGGGCTTTGAGGAACAAGCATTTTCCGAGTTAAACTTCTATAATGGGATTCTTAAGCTCCAACTTTTGTATAAGTGCAGCAATGTGGGAAGGAAAGTGTAGCAATGTGGGTGTCCTTCTATTCTAAAGACTTAGTCAACTTTCCAATGGCCAAAGCCATTTTGTTGCAGTTGGTTATTGGAAGTTAGATTCATTTGCATGACCATCGCTGGCACACAGAGTTATCAAAAATACTATAGCCATCCCATTTCTGTGGCGGTGAATTCAACTTAGTGGACCCAGAAACATATGCGTTACTTAACATGGAAGTTGAACAGGGACTTTTGCTGAGCTTTGAGATTTGCTAAGGTTGATCCTAACCCCTTTTTGATTTTGAGGGACTTAAAACCCATTTCTGAGAATTTTCTCAGTGGTGAAATCAATTTAATTTCTCCAATCCTCATCCAGGCGCATGTTTAGTGAAAGATTTGAGCCAGTGTCTCTTCCAAAGGAGTCACGATTTCCTTATCTTTGTCAGTTGCCATCGCAACCTTGATGCTTGATGGAATTGAGAGATAAGAGGCAAGAGGGTCCTACAAGGCGTGCCAAGAAATTTGTAATGGCAAATTTCATATCTTAAAATAAATAATATGGAAATTGTTGTAAATCAAAATTTTTAAGAAAATGAAGTGGATTGATGCTCCTATTACTACTAGTTTGCATAATCCTCTGATTGACGATTCCGGCTTTGAAGACTTGAATTTATTGAGGCTTGGATTTGACGTGGAGAAGTCTTTGATCTCTGAATTTGAATTTTAAGGCTTGATTTTGTCTTGAAGAAGATGAAGAACCTTTTCTTGATTTCTCATTCTGGATTTTTCCCTTTTAGACTTTGTTTTGTTGTTTTCAAGACTTGGAAAATTTTAGAGAAATTTTCCTGTGTTTTTCTTTCCTTGTTTTTTGCCTTTTTGTTGTTATGTTCGTAAAATGAAGAAGAATGGTATTTATAGAGCTGATTTTTAATCACTCTTTAATTAATTAATTTTGATTTAATTTATTTTAGAAAAGGTGGATGTGCTTTGGAGTGGACTTTAAAAATGAACAGAATGGGCCTTTAATGACTAATTGAGGTATTGCAACTTGAAAAATACTAATCTCTCTTTACCCCATTTTTAAAATTAAGGTACATATTAAGCTTTTTTTTAGAAAAATTCAGGTTTAATATTGTGACGTTAACTACTAATCACATACGAGTCACACTTGAGTCGCAACTCTGACGAGCTGTGACTCGCTGGTAATGCTGTTATCATAACTCGGCAGAACACCAAGTCCCAACAATACAGCAACCACAACTAGCCGGAATACCGAGTTACAACGACCACACACTGCTACAGAAAATCAGCTTACGCGTCGTTTGTAATGATGAATACGCGGTGATGCTATCGGCAGCGACGCGAATTGTCAAAGTATACACGTCGGTTGTTGACCAATGCCTAACCGGTGCCTATTGTCTTTTTTTTTTTGGTCATTCTTCTGTAGACCCCGCCAGCCAATGTAACTAAACCCATTGGGATTCAAAATTCAAACTCAAAATTCAAATCTAAAATTCAAAATTCAAATTTATGACATTCAAAATTCAAAATTCAAATTTAAGGAGAAGTTGGAGTGGCACTCATCTCCTCCTTCATCTCTTCCTCCACTACCACCGTCGCCACAACACTTATCTCGTCCTCCACCACCACCGCCACAGCTGCAGCCCTCATCTTCTTCTTTTCCACCAGCTTCTGCCGAATATCCTGTGGGATTAAGCACAAATAGTTGGCACGCAGGTGAAAAATCAAGGCATGAGAATCTGGAAGCTTTATCAAAAAGGGAAAATAAGTCTCTTTGCTATGGACCACTTCAAAGATCTGGTAGGTAATTGTGGTCCTAGAGTTTACCAACTAAGCATCTATCCAAGTTTGTTTCCATTCAGAGATTTTCTTGGTGTCAATCTGGATTGCTGGGCCGTCATCATCATCTATCCTCAGATTTTAGCATATGTGTGCAATTTTGGTTTTATCTCCCATTCTAGAATTGAGGCGAAGTCAGCGGAATAGAAACTTACCTAAATGGGTAACTCGCTAGTAGGAAGCATACGCCAGACCTTCACCGAACACGGCGACAGGACCTAATTCGTTCTAGGACTTTCCTAACTCTGGAAGCTAGACCCTGCGGACCCCAATTCTTTGCATTAATAAATAACGGGCATTTATAGATAGATAAATATGTGAAGCAACTGATGCCTATTAAAAAATGCGTCGGTTCCTAACAAGGAACCGATGCGTATAATAACAAATAGGTGTCAGTTTCCTTATGGCAACCAATACCTACGTCAACATGTATGCTATACACGTTGGTTCTTATTAGGAACTAAAGTGTATAATAAGCAAGTTAACTTAAAAAATGCCACCACGTGCTGTTTAGGCATCGTTTTTTGCCAGAACTAACGTGTTATGTCATTTTTTATTTCAAATTCTGTAGTAGTGACACCTCGATGAAATATCAAGCCACATCAAGCGCAACTCGTCAAAACACCGAGTCATATCAGACACAACTAGCCAGAACACCAAGTCACATCAAAACACAACTCGCCAAAACACTGAGTCACAACAACAACACTCACTAAAACAACTGAGTCACAACAACCACAACTTGCCTGAACAACTGAGTCACAACAACTGCAACTCGCCTAAACAACAAAGTCATAACAACCATAACTCGCCAACAATACAACAGCCAAAACTCGCTGAAAATTCAACATTAAAATTGAAATTAACACTGGAAAACAAATTGAAAACAGAAATCATTGCCAAAACATAAACCTAAACTAACATCAGATCGATGAATGCAAAAATTGAAAATCAAATATGATATAAACGCCGAGAATTCAACACAAGAAAACAGATCCAAACTGAAATCAAAACAAAAACACAACCTTAGATCGATGAATTTAGAAATAAAAAATCATATATAATTTAAACGCCGAAAATTTTTATGCGAAATCCCAAAGGCTCGAGACACCTGGAACTCAGATAGTGAAATCGGTTTCAGAAATAGTTGGGATTTTTCTCGCAAAATTCATAAATAAAAAAATCAAATTTGTTTGTGATTTCCCAATCTAAAAACATGCATTTGATTTATGATTTCAATGAAGAAAACTTTTTTCAAATGGCTGGAGAAGAAGGATGTGACGCCCCGGGCTCTTAGCGCCCGAGACGTCGTTAAATTTTTCTCTCTTCTCTTTTAAATAAAATAAATCAAAATGAATTAAGAGTGAATAAAATGCGGAAAATATCTTGATTCAAAAGTGATAACACAAAAGATAATTCATCAGAAATAATCAACTGTTTCACACGACATCAAACGTTCTCCAAGTACTTAGACCAAGTTTGAATCAATTAACATCAAAAGTTTCTAAGTACTTAAACAAAGTTTGAATCATTCAAAATAAGGCTAATTTAATTTATTTTGGAAGCCACCATTGCTCAAGACATCTCCTCTGACTCCCAGTCTGCAAAATGTTAATTTTGAAAGGAGTGAGTATTTCATAGATATACTCAGTAGACTCAGCGCGATATTAACCAATTTATACTACAAACATACATATAAACATGCAAATCATATCTCATAAGTTTCTACTAAAAAACAAGCATCGTATGGTAAATACATGTTTTTGACTCTCATCTTATGCCTGAAGGCATATAAATACTAGCGCGCATAGTAACATTATAGCATGCATGCAAAATCTGTGCATAGCAATAAAACATATGCAAAAGTCTCGTCTCGTCTCGTATCATCTCAAGCATAAAGCGATCTCTCATGCAAATAACATATAAGAACATAAGTCACACGTCCATATGTAATCCATAGAACAATCAATTAATATTAGCGCTATTTTTGAGAAAATATCTTAGAAAAGAGTCTACCTCAATTTCCACTGAGTCGAGCTAATGGGCAGGGTTTACTCACTTAATCTTCACTCCTCGCCTATAAGAGAATATGAAACTCAAATTAGGATTTTTGTTAAAATGAGTTATTTTATAAAATAAATTATTTATAATAAAATAATTGTATAAAATGCTTAAAGTGTTGTGCCTAATGTGACTAATACCCAAAAGTTAGGGGAAACTAGAAAATCAAGGATTAACTAAGATTTGGGTATAAAATATATGAGTTTAGTTAAACTAATTTAGAAATCTTCAAAAATTCAATAAATCAAAAAAATTATAATTTAAATAATTAAAGTCATTAAATCTCATATTTAATAAAATGGGGCTTAAATTAAAATAAGTATAAACTAATTCATGGGTTTTAAATAAAAAGTTAAACATGAACTAAAATTTAAATCATATAAACTTTTAAAACTAACTTGAAAGAATCCACAAAATAAAGGACTAAAATAACTGAAAATAAAAGTTTATAGGCTAAAATGAATAAACATAAGTTTCTGGGTCCATCCGAAAGAGATCGAAAGTATGAGGGGCCAAAAGTGATGAAATCATAAGTTTTGTGCTCATTTAAACCAAATAAAGAGTTTAGGGCTAAAATGACACAAGAAAAAACTTTGGGGTTAAAATTTAAATATCACAAATATAATATATTGCTCCGTCAACCCCCATTTCATTCGACAGAGGAGGGAGAGGGGGCAGGGAGGTTCTTGGCCGATGGGGGTGGCCGGCCTCCCCCGTTCGCCAGCGACACTGCGCTTGAGCGTGTCGTCCGCGGAGGTGATGGCGCTAACGGACCGATTTGGGTGCAAGGCGGCGAGAGGAGAGGAAAACCGAGCTAAATCGGTCGCCTAGCCCCAAAAATTTCGAAACACAAAAGCTGAGATTTTGACATAGAAATAAAGCTAAAGGTTTGGGTTTGGCTTGTAGTGGTGAAGTGGGCGGAAAGGGTAGAGTTTTGGTGGTGAAATGTGGTGGTGGTGTTGGCGGCAGTGGGGAGCAGCCGGCGGTGGTGGCAGTGCACAGCGCACGGCAGTGTTCAGTGGGGGCGACTTAGCCAAAATGTGGCTCCATCTTCCCTTGCCCACTCGTTAAACCCAAGAAATTGCATTTTGTAAAATGTGTGGATGTGTGTATGGAGAGGCCGTGGCTGCCGGTGGTGGCTGAGGTGGTGGCGCACAGCGGTGGTAATGGTGGTGGTGGCTTTGGCCTTCATCTTCCACCAATGACACACATCAAAATTTGAAATTCATAGCTGTGTGTGTTCTTGGCAAGATGGAGCAGTTTGTTGTGCCTTGTTTTGTGCATATGTGTGTGTATGTATATATGATGAGAATGCATATGTTTTCCTTCCAGGTTTTTGCTTGTGTGTTGTGTATGTATGAAAGTGTATGTTGTTGAGTGTGCGAAGGTGATTGGGATGAAGGTGGTGGTGTGTGAAGGAGATATTGTGCGTTTGCAAAACTTCCATAAAGAAAGAAGGGAGAAGAGCGGATGGTTGGGGAGGGAGAGAAGAGGAGAGGCAGACCTTGGCTGCTGAATTTGGGCTGTTGGAGAGGGTGCTGTTGGGAGAAATTTTATAGAATTAAATTTAGCATAGGGTTGCATGGGGATAGAGGTTTGAATGAGGGTTACCATTTTGGGAAAAGTCTTAATTCCTTGGGTTTATTTGAAATGAATTGGATTAAGAACTAAGGATTGAATTTGGAAATTAAATAATCAAGTTTTAATAGACATTGGCAATTGAATAAAAGAAACTTGTAGGATGTTATTTATGTTTAACCTATTTAAATGGCTAATAAAATGGTAAATAACTAAATAAATAATTTAATAAACTCTTAATTAAGATAAATATTTATTATGTATAATTAAATTAAGTTAAAGAATTAAATTCGATAATTTTGGTAGTGACGTGAATAGAATTTGAAAATGTAAAGTTTAAAATTTTTAAAAATTTTCCGGTCACTACAAGGGAGTTATAGAAGGAAGACGGCGTAGTGGTGGATGGGTGATGACGCGGTGGTTGATCGAGAGAGAAGAGATTGTGTGAGGAGTAAGCTGTGGGTGGGTGGGTTGTTGAAAAACACCTTATTTTTGCATTGTTTTATTTAGGATTTGCTTGGATTAATAAAAAATCAACCTAGTCCAATTAATTTGATGAGCTTAATTAATTTATTTTTAATTAAAAATTTTATTATCTACAAACGTCGCCCAAGATTTATCAATTTATCAACAAAAATAATCTCAATTCTCCCTCGATCCATTCTGTCATGTGATGTACATTAGCTTGTTATATAAATAATATAGATTGTTTCACATCGTAGATTATTGAGAAAAAACATATATTGTTACACAGATAATATAACTTATTACGCATGTAATAAATCTTTGAACGTGAAAATATTGTTTATCGTGTAGCAAACTTTGTCAAAAATTGTTTCTAGAAGAAAAGAAAAAGAAAACGAAAAACAAAAAATCAAAAAAAAAAAAAAAAAGAAAGAAGATTCTGACAACATTGCTGGAAAAAAGAAGAGGAAAAAGAGAAAATTTAGACTGGTGATCGATTGCCGGATTTCGCTGGAAAAAAAGGAAATTAAAAAAATGGCTAGAATCAGGCGATCCAGCTGTTGGAACCCGCTGACCGATCACCAGATTTCGACTGCCAGTGGCTTGGCCAGATTTCGACTGGCAGAGGTGGGGTGGTTGGGTGGGGGAGTAAAATTTAATTAGATAATCATAAATTAAGTAAATGAAAATTAAATAAAATAACGAAGTATTTTTTGAATTTAAAAATATAACCAAGTACTTTTGCAAAAATGTTTTACAACCTAGTGAAATGGAGTAATTTCCCACAAAATATATACATGTGGTTTGTTTTAATTTGACTAAAAAAAATTTAGTGGGCTTTTTATTCAACCAATTTAAGTAATAACTTGATAATTGAGCCATTGACCCATTAACCCAATACGTTAGCTGGGCCAAACACTTCGTTGGGTCTGAAAACTATGATATAAAGTCAATACCCTACTTGATCAACTTCAAACATTCTATACAAAGTAATAATAAAATAATATAAGGAACATTGTATAAAATTTGGCTATTTTTATGAATCCAAAACTTGTTTAAGCAATTTTGGATGTGTATGGATGACTATTAGATGCAATGAATTGATCAACACCAAATACAAGTGGATCATCTTCAAATACAAGTAGATGAATTGCAAGAGAATTATGCCTTGAACAAAGTTTTCTTAGATATGCAAGTGGGGGATAAAAGAAATGGATTATGAGTTGGATTCATCTACTATTTTGCAAGTTGATACCAAGATTACATATTTTAATTATAAAGTTGTAATTCATAATTGCAATTTAACCCTTTCTTACATCTATATATAGGGGCTTAGTTACTTCATTTGTACTATCAAACAAGAGTGAAAGATTTCCTCTATACAATTTCTTTTCTTGTGCTTCTCAATTTATTCATTATTGTCTTGAGTTCTTTTAATTTTGTAATATGTTATCAGCACAAGATTCTAGCCTATTGAGCATGATGTTATAGCCAAAGTTAGTAATGTCCAAGCAAGTTACTCTTTCATCACATCGAAGGTATAATTTCGAAACCGTTCTTCTACAGCCTATGATGGCCGGTTCTCATTATGCTTGTATATATACTATCTACATATATTATACTGCCTATTAATGGTTGGATATCATCTCTAAAGTATTGAATTTATCGTTTATATATAACCCTTGAAGGGATATAAGTCGTTGCTAGGTACTGCCTCTATGAACGGTTTATGATTCCTAGTAAAATAATTTGTTGCTCAAGAAGCATACGAGAATATGTTATTCTTGAAGAATATCACATGTTAGTAAACTATATTGTTCTTGAAAAGCAAAGAAAAAGAAAGAAAAAAATTACAGAACTCATATTTAGATAGTTGATGTTCTTGAAGTAACACAACTAAAAGTCCTATATATGTTGATATCCATAAAGCTATATGACGTTATGGTATGACTATTTATGTTTGTATTAGCATCACGTGTTTAATTTTATGTTTGCTGAAGTGTTTATTTCATATAATAAAGCACTCTTAATTGAAACGTTAGTAAAAGAAACTACAATATTAAAATTAATCTCTAGCATGCATAAACAGAAACTTCAATATTAAATCTGTACCTATTGGCTTGTTGTTTGCACATGAAACAAATTTTATTTGATAAATATATGAGTCTAGTATTGTAGGAATTTTACGGTTCAAAAATCGGACATCAAATGAGTGAGATATGATTTTTCAAAGCAAGTATGCCAGGGCAGTTCAGATTATAGCTTTGTGTTGCATGGTATAGTTCTTATCACTTTTGCTTGTTCTACATGTCATAATAATTCCTCATACTTCTTATTTACAATTGAGACTCATATATAAGCTCAAAAATGTGAAGATCGGAAGAGCTAGATACAATGATTGTGTGAATATTGAAGAATTCTATGAAACCCAACTACATTACAAGATATATTAAAGGAACTCAACTAGGCATGTGTAGCATTTCATGCAATGTCATAGATACTAAAAAGGTTACAAAATATTCAAATCTAGTATTTAAATATACATCTCCCATGTTAATATCCATTATGAATTAAGTTATGTGACCTTTGAAATCCAATATGTATATGTTAGCATACTTCCCTATATATAACAATTGTTATTGATGTATCCAAGTTTCTAATCTTATTCTTGTTTTTATGATAGTTCTAAAATGGAAAATTTGGTAAAGATTGATTTCTTGACTCCTGTAATCACTGGAAAAAACTACCTTTCATGGATACTGGATGCCGAAATTCACTTAGAATCTATAGGTCTTGGTAAAACGATACAAGAAAATAATGATGCTACAAGCAAAGAAAAAGCCAAAGCTATGATATTCCTTCGTCGTCACTTGGACGAAGGATTAAAGAGTTAATACCTCACTGTAAAAGATCCTAAAGATCTGTGGAGAAGCTTAAAAGAGCGTTATGACCACCGAAAGACTGTAATATTGCCCAGAGCTTGTTAAGAATGGTTACATTTAAGACTACAAGATTTTAAGTCGGTAGCGGAATATAATTTAAAAATGTTCAAAATCACTCCAAACTAAAGTTATAAGGAAAAAGAATTACTGATGAGGAAATGTTAGAGAAAACATTTTCTACATTTCATGCCTCGAATGTGCTCCTGCAGGAGCAATATCAGGAACGAGGGTTTAGAAAGTGTTCTGAAATAATCTCATGCTTACTAGTAGCCAAACAAAATAATGAGCTATTCATGAAGAACCATAAATCCCGTCCAACCGGTCCTATAGCATTCCCAGAAGTAAATTCTATGTCATCTAACCGTGGACATGGATGTGGACAAAGTCGTGGTTGTGGTCATAATCGTGGCCGGGGTAGAAACCATGTTTGGCATCGTGATGGGTATAATTTGAATCCTTCAAAGTTTAAGAAATCTACATATGATGAAGGAAAAGGGAAATCCCATCATGCTAGTAGCTCAAAGGCACAAGATTCTATATGCTAGAGATGCGGTATAAAAGGGCATTGGTCACGTGCCTGTCGTACTGCCAAACATCTTGTGGAATTGTATCAAGCATCCCAAAAGGGAAAGGGAAAGAATGCGGAAGTAAATTTCACAGATCAAGGGAATACTCCCTATTTTGATCCTTCAGAAATGACCCATCTCAATACTATAGATTTCTTTAAACAAGCTGATGGAAATATGCTCTTCAGTGATGATATGAAAGTCTTGATGGAAGATTAATGAATGAAAGCACCATCTAGTATCAAATTTATATTAGCTATGACTATTTTCATTTGATGTCCTACTAATGTTAGTGTGTGCGCTTATTTTGTATTTGACATGCTATCTTAATAGATATCAACTTAGATGTTTTACATTACTTATTATGAGTTTTTCCTTTTTGAAGAACATGGACACTAACATTTCTTCAAATGTCTCCAAGATTGGTAAAGATATCTGCTTATTAGATAGTGGTGCAACAAATACCGTCCTCAAAAGAAAAGAATATTTTACAAACTTGATTATGGGAAAATCTAATGTCAACACATTATCAGGTTCTGTAAATCTTATTGAAGGCTCCAGAAGAGCAATCATTAGATTACGTGGAGGCACGAGATTTGCTACTAATGATGCCTTATATTCCACCAAGTCAAAGAGAAATCTATTAAGCTTTAAAAATATACACTGAAATGGGTACCATGTTAAACTACAATTGAAAACAATATGGAGTATCTTTATATTGTTTCAAATGATACATGTGTACTAGAGAAATTACCTACAATATCTTCCGGTCTGTACTATAAAAGTATTAGTATAGTTAAAATAAATGTTTTGTTGAACCTGAAGTTCGATATTCCAAAAGATTTCATTGTTTGGCATGATCAGTTAGGCCATCCTAGATCAATAATGATACGAAAAATTATTGAAAATTCAAATAGACATAACTTGAAGAACTAGAAGATTCTTCAAACTAATGAATTTCCATGTGCGGCTTGTTCTCTAGGGAAAATGGTCCATCACTAGCTAAAATTGGGATTGAATCCCCAGCATTTCTGGAATGAATTCAGGGTGATATCTGTGGACCCATATACCCTCCATGTAGACCATTTAGATATTTTATGATTTTGATAGATGCATCGACTGGATGGTCACATGTAAGTTTATTATCTACTCACAACCTGGCGTTTGCGAGATTGCTTGCTCAAATCATTTGATTACGAGCACTATTTCCAGATTATCCAATCAAGACAATTTGACTTGATAATGGTAGTGAATTTACATCCCAGGATTTCAATGATTATTGTGTATCAATTGGATAAAAGTTGAACATCCTGTAGCTCATGTTCATACACAAATGGTCTAGCAGAATGATTAATTACGCCTCCAATTAATTGTTAGACCTCTACTCTCCCTATTTCAATATGGGGACATGCTATTTTGCATGCTGCAGCACTTGTACGCATTAGGCCAACATCTTATTATAAATTCTGCCCATTGCTATTGGTTTTTGGTCAAGAACCAAATATTTCTCATCTAAGAATTTTTGGCTATGCTATATATATATATCAATTGCTCCACCCCAATGTACTAAGATGGGTCCTCAAAGGAGACTCAGAATATATGTAGGGTATGAATCACCTTCCATAATAAAATATCTTGAACCCTGGACGGGAGATATTTTTATTGCGCGATTTGCCGACCGTCATTTTGATGAGACAGCATTCCCAGCATTAGGGGGAGAAAAGAAAAAGCTAAAAAAAGAGATTACTTGGAATGCATCATCTTTGTCTAAACTTGATCCTCGTAATGGACAATGTGAACAAGAAGTTCAAAAGATTATTCATTTATAAAGTATAGCCAATCAATTACCAGATGCATTTACTGACCTTAAATGAATAACCAAGTCTCACATTCCAGCTGAAATATGCTCTACTTAAAGTAGATGTCCAAGGAGGACATTCTGTGGCAAATGAATCTAAAATGCGCCTGAAGCGTGGAAGGCCAGTAGGTTGCAAAGATAAAAATCCCTGAAAGAAAAAAGGAGCAACTAATCAAAATGGTCATATTGAGGCAAGTACTCTTGTAGAACATAATCAAGAAACTCCAGAAGTAGTTCAGGTACCTGAGAATAATGATAATGAAGAGATCTCGATAAATTATGTTCACACGAGAAAGAGATCGAACTGAAAAGAAACAAATGTCGACAATACTTTTGCATCTTACGTTGCGTTTAGTATGACAAATGAAAATGAGGATGATGAACCAAAATCCGTCGAAGAATGCCGATGTAGAAATAATTCTCTAAAATGGAAAGTGGCTATACAAACTGAATTGGATTCATTAGAAAAACGCAAAGTTTTGGGCCTATTATTCAAACCCCTGAAGGGAAAAAGCCTGTTGGTTTTAAATGGCTTTTTGTACGAAAGAGAAATGAGAAAAATTAAGTCGTGAGATATAAAGAACGACTTGTGGCACAAGGATTTTCCCAAAGGCTTGATATTGATTATGAAGAAACATATTCCCCCGTAATGGACACCATTACATTTAGATATCTAGTTAGTTTGACTGTGCATGAAAAACTAGATATGCGTCTAATGGATGTGGTCATAGCCTATTTGTATGGTATGCTCGACACTGATATCTATATAGAAATCCCAGAAGGATTTAAAATGCCTGAATCATACAGTTTAAAACCTCGAGAATTATTTTCAATTAAACTACAAAGGTCACTATATGATTTAAAACAATTTGGCTGCATGTGGTATAACCGTCTCAATGAACACTTGTTGAAAGGACATAAGAATGATCCCATTTGCCCATGTGTTTTTATAAAGAAATCAACACTTAGGTTTACCATCATTGTAGTAAATGATGATGATTTTAACATTATTGGAACTCCTAAAGAGCTCCTAAAAGCAGTTGATCATTTGAAGGACGAATTTGAAATGAAAGATTTGGGAAAAATAAAATTTTGCATTGGTTTGCAAATTGAACATTTGAATGATGGAATTCTCATTCATCAATCGACTTATGCTGAAAAAGTCCTCAAAAGATTTTATATGGACGAAGGACATCCATTGAGTACTCCAATGATCGTGCGGTCTCTTGATGTAAATAAAGATCCCTTTAGACCGCAGGAATATAATGAAGAAATTCTTGGTCCTGAAGTACCATACCTAAGTGTTATTGGTGCCCCTATGTATCTTGCTAATAACACCAGGCCAGACATAGAATTTGCCGTGAATGTATTGGCAAGATATAGTTCGGCTACAACAATTAGGCATTGGAACAGAATTAAACATATATTTCAATATCTTCATGGAACAATTGATATGGGATTATTCTATTTTAATTCTTCTCTGCAAGAATTAGTAGGGTATGCTGATGCAGGATATTTGTCTGATCCACATAAAGCTAGATCTCAAACAGGTTATCTCTTTACTTGTGGGGTACTACTATATCATAGAGATCTACCAAATAAACTTTTACTGCCACTTCTTCAAATCATGCTGAACTACTTGCAATTCATGAAGCGAGCCGAGAATGTGTATCATTGAGATCTATTATTCAACATATCTGTCCGATCTCATGTGGTTTGTCTTGCAACAAAAACATTCCAACAGTTCTATATGAAGATAATACGACATGTATAGCCCAGTTAAAGGGAGGATTTACCAAAGGCGATAGAATCAAGTATATTTCACCTAAATTCATTTTCACACATGATCTTGAAACGAATGGTGAAATTAATGTTTAGCAAATCCGTTCCAGCGATAACTTGGGAGATCTATTTACCAAATCACTTCCTACTGCAACTTTTGAGAAACTGGTGCACAAGATTAGAATGCATCAGTACAAGCAGTACTCTTTTCCTTTATCAAGTTTTTATCCTACAAGGTTTTTCTTATAAAGGATTTTAATGAGGCAGCTTCACTAGATTTTTACCCACTGGGTTAATGAGGCATAATCTGTAAAATAGTCATTCAAGGGGGAGTTTTATGAATCCAAAACTTGTTTAAGCAATTTTGGATATGTGTGGGTGACTATTAGATGCAATGAATTGATCAAGACCAAATGCAAGTGGATCATCTTCAAATACAAGTCGGTGAATTGCAAGAGAATTATACCTTGAACAAAGTTAATTTTCTTAGACACACAAGTGGGGGACAAAAGAAATGGATTATGAGTTGGATGCATCTACTGCTTTGCAAGTTGATACCAAGATTACATATTTTAATTATAAAGTTGTAATTCATAATTACAATTTTACCCTTCCTTACATCTATAAATAGGGGGCTTAGTTGCTTCATTTGTACTATCAAACAAGAGTGAAACATTTCCTCTATACAATTTCTTCTCTTATGCTTCTTAATTTCTTCATTATTGTCTTGAGTTCTTTTAATTTTATAACAGCTATCTTGTATAAACGATTTTCGATCTCCCTGCCAATGCCTTGGTGACTCGTTTACTTAATTTGTACATAGTACAGTGATGTGAAAGCTTTAAAACTATTTAGAGTGATTGTTGTTTCCAATATTTGTCGCCAGAAATGTTTTAGCAATGCAAAAATATAGGGAACATTTTAAAGGACATAGCATCAGTAAATAAAAATAGAAGCAAATAAATGTATTATTAGTATGCAAAACCTGTTCGCCAAATGAGATGAAACACAGTATTAGATGAAGAAACAAGGATCTGTTTTAGGCCGTATAGAGATTTGTTCAACTGTATAGAGATTTGTTCAACCGGCAAACCAAGTTCTCGTTATCTTTTTCTTCAAATCCTTCTGGTTGGAGCATATAAATCTCTTCTTCAAGTTCTCCATGAAGAAATGCAGTTTTCACATCTAACTGCTCTAAGTGCAAGTCATATGTAGCACACATCGCCAAGACTACTCTAACTGTTGTAAGCCGAACAACGGGAGAAAATATTTCATTGAAGTCAATACCTTCTTTCTGAGCATGTCCTTTTACCACCAATCTAGCACGATATCTCTCCACTTGGTCATTGCCATCTCGCTTTATTTTGTGAACCCATTTGTTGCCAATCGCTTTTCTTCTTTGTGGTAGTGGAACAAGCTCCCAAGTCTTGTTCTTATGGAGTGCCTCAATTTCTTCTTGCATTGCTGCCATCCACATAGAAGCTTCTTGACTACTTATAGCTTCATGGAAAGTTGATGACTCTCCATCCTCTATTAATAGACAGTATGCAATATTGCCTCCCATAAGGTAATCTGAGTGCCAAGCTGGCGGTCTCTTATCTCGAGTTGACTTTCTGAGTTCTGGAGCTATAGGCTCAGCTTGTTCTTCTTCTTCATGCTCTGGTGTTGCTTAAGAAGAATCTACTTCTTATTTATTTTCAATCTCAATTGTAGTAGTCTTTGGTGTTTCTTTTGAAGTGCTATCAATGTCCTTTTCTTGTAACTTATCATTGGCAAATATTACATCTCTGCTGATAACTACCTTGTGGACAGTGGGATCCCACAAGCAATACCCCTTAACACCATCAGCATACTCCAAGAAAATGCACTTTCTGGATTTCAGATCCAGCTTCGATGTTTCTTGGGAATTGTACATCACATATGCAGAACATCCAAATATATGAAGGTGCAAATAATTAGCGGGCTTACCAGTCCACATCTCTATCGGTGTCATCAAGTCTATTGCTGTTGACAGAGAACGATTTATCACATAACGGGTGGTATTCACTGCTTCTACCCAAAATGATTTGGCTACTCCTGTAGTCCTCAATATTGCTCTAGTTCTTTCTAACAATGTCCTATTCATCCGCTCTGCTACTCCATTCTATTGAGGAGTATATGCAACTGTGAGTTGTCTTTTGATGCCTTCTTGTTTGCAAAATGCTTCAAACTCATTGCTAGTATATTTACCTCCATTATCTGACCTCAGACACTTGATCCTTTTACCGGATTCAAGTTCAACTTGCGCTTTGAGGATTTTGAAAACTGAAAACACATCTACCTTCTTCTTGATTGGATACACCCAACATCTCCTCGAATAATCATCTATAAAAGATATCAAGTATTTTGCACCTCCGAGGGATGTAACCGGTGCTTGCTAAACATCAGAATGAACTAGCTCTAAAACATCCTTACTTCTAGCATTCGAATTGCCAAACTTCAACCTGTGTTGCTTACTAGTGGCACAATGCTTACAAAAGGGTAATGATACCTTTTTGAGCCCCGGAAGAAGCTTTTGTTCAGTGAGAATCTTCAAACCCTTTTCTGACATGTGACCAAGCTTGCGGTGCCACAACATCGTTGATTCTTCTACTGAATTACTCAACGCAACAGATGCTTCTCCTTCTTGTATTGTCTCTCCTTTAAGCATCCATAGTTTAGGAGCTATCTTTTTAGCTTTCATTACAACAAGCGCACCTTTTATCACTTTCATGATACCATTCTCACACTCAATTTTACATCCGAGATCATCTAAATATCCCAGAGATATAAGATTTTTCTTGAGACCTTTCACATGTCGTACCTCTTGGATAGTACGAAATGTACCATCATACATTTTTAGTTTGATGGTGCCAACTCCAACAATCTCCAAAGCATAATCATCACCCAGGAACACTGATCCTTCTAAAACTGGCTTATATTGATGAAACCATTCTTTCCGAGATGTCATGTGCCATGTGGCTCCTGAGTCCATTAGCGAGACATCAGCAAAGCGAGATCTGCTTCTGTAGTTGCTTCGCCATATAGGACTTCACCATCTTCTGAGGTACTTGCAACGTAACTTTGAGGCCTTTTTGTATTATTCTCTACATTCTTCTTATTACTCCAACATTCTTTCTTGAGATGCCCTATCTCGCCACAGTTGTGACATCTCTTCTTACTTCTTGATTTGGATCTACCATGACTTTGACTCCTACTAGAACCACGTTCCATTGATCTACCTCTCATCATTGATAGAGCCTCCACTTGTAGTGAGTTTGCCAACCTGTCCTCCTTATTCTTCCACCAATTTTCTTCTTCTATAATAGCGGCCGCAACATCCTCAAAGACTAAATAGTCTCAGAGAACATTATTGGTTAGGTTGATGATGAGCTGATCATATGAATCGGGTAGGCTTTGAAGTAGAAGTTCTGCACGCTCATTTACATATATTTTGTAAACCAACTTTGAGAGGTTAGAAAATAGTGTATTCATTTGTTGATGTGATCCGTCACTGAAGCGGATTCCGCCATCCGAAGAGTGTAGAGTCTTCTCTTTAGGAAGATTTTGTTGTGTATTGACTTTGCCTCATATAACTTTGTTAAGGTCTTCTAAATCTCTTTTGCAGTTTGTTTCTCTTCTACACTGGACAAAATTTCATCAGAAAGGCCTAGATGTACATTTGCCATAGTAGTGTTCATCTTCTTCCACTTGCTATCATCTATAATCTCAGCTGGCCTTTCTCCAATTGCCTCCAAACAATCTTGTTTTGTTAAGATTGCCTTCATCTTCATTTTCTATAACGAGAAATTATTCCCGTTGAACTTCTCTATTTCAAACTTCGTCGCCATGATTTTTGTTGCTTCTTTACTACTAACTAAACCTTACTATAGCACGGAATCAATAATGAACTTGAAGCTCTGATACCACTTGTAATCTTACACCGCCTTTGACTTAGTCAATAGGATTGTTCGATTCGGTTTTGAAATCTTAAGGATAAGCTTTATCCATTAGCAAGTTGAAGAGTTCGATTTGGATTCAAACTCTTACTTTTCAAAACTTATCTACAAGCTTCTACAAAAGTGGCTTTACTATAATAGATATCAACTGCTTCTTTTTACCATTAATTAAATAAATAAGACAAAAAATGAAAAAGAAAACTAAGAATATTGGCTATTGTTTGGTGGGATATTCAACTGTGGTCTTATGTAATCCTTCATTTCTCACCATAATAGAACGGGAAGGTCATTTTTTTCTTAAAAAAATGGAAAATCATGTTTTAGTCTAAAATTCAGGGGGGAGCTCTGATACTCTACATCCTCGTGATTAATCAGAAACTTGCATTTGAGTTTTGGAATCAAAATTAATAATAAGTTGTTGTCCCTGAGTTGACATGTGAATTCTTTATTGACCAAAAATACTGAACCTCCTAAACTGTTTTTCCCGAAATTCACTCTTTGCATCGGTTAGCAATTCAAGCCGATGGGCGTGCTTCTTTATCCCAAAAAAAGCCATCATAGCACATTCTAAGGAAATATGAATGCTGCATTTTCCAAAACCATGTATAATTGTTACAATTTAAATGAAATAA